>JAOWAW010113423.1:0-13398 GCA_028565695.1 Nicola tetela
TTGCAACACCAGTACGTATCAATACAGTCTTCCAAACAAACCAGCACAGCACAGAAATTCACCAACAGTCAAGAAGAACAGCAAAGGAAATGAAAACCTCTTGGTCTTGCCCACTCAAAACCACTGTCAAAAGCAAGACACGCTCTCTCTTCTATACCCTTTAGAGACAAGTCACGTGCCCCGCGCATGATGTAATCATTACAAATGGAAATCCATCTATTGGGTATGCAGTTGCGCTGAAATGGGTCTGCGCTATGTTGAGCCGCGCTTAAGTGGGGGATATGCCCCCACTTGAGCGCGGCTCAACAGAGCGCAGACCTCGAGCTGAAGTGGTTCGCGCTCTGCTGAGCCGCGCTCAAGTGGGAAACAACTTCTGGAGCTGTCTGATGCAACGCCGCGCCTTGTTGCCGCTAGTCACCAAAGTGAAGTTTATAGGAAAAATATTTATGAACGAAGTTTGATATTTTCCTTCTCACCCTTCGTTCTTCCTCCCTCTTCTTTGACTAGGGGAGAGGTCTGTAAGATCTGACAGTGGAGGCCAGGGGCTCCCCGCTGTCGACGTACCAAGGAACGCAGACGACAGCTTCAGTGTGCAAGGCGGTGGTTTGCAGTTTGAAAGGCCGGAGACTCCAAGGACTAGCGGCGCGTGACTGCCCTCAGACTGTCAAGTTGACAGCTGATCTCTCTCCAGCCGAAATAAAAAAAACAAGGTTTGCTTCGCAATGATAAGAAAGTTCAACCCGCCCGCTCAATCTTCGTCTTCGGAAGTCACCAGCTGAGTCCAGCTCTCCAAACGGGCTGACTGAAGGGCGAAGAAATTTTGCCGACAATGGTGGCTACTCGAGTTCGCCTATTCCAGGCTGAGGCGGATAGGCTCGGTATGAATCGTTTGGCGTCGTTGTGGGCGTGTGATTTCGCTTTGGCAAAGACGAGCAGAGTATGGAGGCACTGTTTGAAGGAAAACTGCAGTGCGAACACACCGTGGTTTATAATTACCATGGTAACACTCGTATGTTTCACTCTCTCTGAGTGCAGCTGGCGTCAGTTGTTTGTGATTGGACTTGTGCAGTTTTATGTCTTTCCTCTAGCTTTATCCACAATATATTTTATTGTATTTCGTTTAGCATGGAAAGGAGTTCGTGAATTGCGACATGTTGACGAACATTTCAAGCAGAGCGAAGGCTGTTTGTTTTGGGTGTCCGTCACAGAGAGCTCAGGAGAAATAGTTGGCTGTGTTGGGCTGAAGCGCACACAAGTAGACGGCGAAGCAAGCGGTCGACTTGTCCGCATGTTTGTCAAATCGCAGTACCGCCGAAGTGGTGTTGGGTACGATCTCTGCCATACTCTTCATTCCGCCTGTAGACAGGCAAATCTCGCATCAGCTGTCCTTACGACGTCAGTGAGGTACCCAGAAGCCAACAAGTTCTACAAGGCTCTTGGCTACGTTGAGTACAGACGAGAAAGAACAGGCTGGCCTATTGTCTTAGATGATACTATACACTACCGACTAAAACTTTAGATTCTCGAACCATTTGTGACGTCATATGAGTCACAGAGTGTTGCGTCTTTACCACGATAACAGAATCACCATTGAGGCTTACTCTGCTGGTATCAATCAGCTTGACTCTGTCACGAAACGGCTGTTGGTAACATCAGTGCTCACTCTCCACTGTAAAAACGAACTGCTGTTATGTGTGATAAGCATGTACCATACAATGATCTGGCAGAAAAATTCAAACTTCAGTTGGAACAGAAAAAAAAGAGAAATTATGCTGGGGCAAAATTGAAATTTCACTTCCATCATGGAGAAACTGTGATTACGAGCATAAATTTCCAGAATTGAACAGAAAAAACTTGAGTATGGTTGAATTGTATTATAATTTGTATAGCTGTTTCTCTGTTACTCAAGAATGATTTTTAAATTCACAACAATTTGCATAATGAGTTATACAATGTAAACAGTGGTGTCAATCTGTGTTAGATGTATTGTGCTGAACAGCCAAACTGTTACTTTAAACTGATGTAAGCAAGTTTATCCAGATTGACAAGCGGGGAGGATGTGGCTAGAAGAGAAAGTGTGTGAGAGAGAAGGGCACCTGGAGAAAATTCTTTCCAAAGTCGTACCATACAAAAACAAACCATCACACCGAGTAGGCTGAACACACAGCTTCAAGTAGATGCATCTTGCTGCAGCTGGCAAGCAAAAAGAAACAAACAAAGGGCCAGGCTGAGAATATCATAGAATGAAACAAACACAATGTAAAATTGTTTTCACCCAGAACAGCTGCATAAGCTTGAAGCATTCAGCTCTAATGAACTGAGAAAGCAGAATGCGTGGAGAAACAGAGAAAATTAAAGAGGGAGGAAGGAGATGGGAGATGCCTAAAATGACAGAAACCAAAAGAAATGACATACACTAAGAGATGCATTCATGAACCTACCAGCCAACGTTGTTCAGCTCCAACAATTGCAGCAAGATGCTCCCTCAGCACAGCCTCGTTGTGTTCCCGTAAATAAACAAAAAACTCCCTCTCTATAAACAGCAACAGCAGCATTCTGTTAATTTCTCCTTGTGTTGTCAGGCTCAAAAGCAGTTAAGCAGAAAACAGCCATTTGTAGTGACGATTGGTGTATATCACCATTACATTAACAATGCTACTCTGTGGTGGATCCAGGAGTTGTTCAGGGGGTCTTAACTTGATAGTCTGGCCCCTCAGTGCCGTTTTAATATCAACACTACACTTCATCTTCTGCAACTTCACAAACCGCCTTACTTTAATCCTAAAAACTATAACCTGTTGTAAATGTCTTCACACCAACCTCTTCGAATCATGGCTCTTTGCTCCTATAGACAAGAAAGTAACAATCTTCTCCTCCGCTCTGAACCCTTTTGAACAACACCAACATTATTGACCTCCTTGCTTCCCTTGATTGTGTTCATATGCGATAAGCCCTACTAGGCCTGAAGGGTGCATTCTTTTCTTCCCTTGATTCATGCAGTAGGCTCTCTTCTGCCATCTCCAACTCTCAGGGTATGCCTTCTCTCCTTGTATGCTTTCCTGTGATAAACTAGACCTGTCAAGTATTAGTAGTTGGGGTTGGCCTGTAGATGCATGCACACAGCTAAATTAACTGTATGCCACATGATCCTACAGGATTTTGTAGAGCCCATTTACTTTCAGCTAGTACTTCGTAAAGTGCAGACCCACAGATGTACTTGCTGTGATGAAGACAAGTCTTTATGAAACACTGGTTTAACCACATGAGCATTGAACAAATGTGGCCTGAATGACATTGACAGCAGATACTGCTGCAGCCTTGGCTTTGTGTCTCAGTGGAGCCAGTTATGCAACACCCACATTGCAGTTCACCTTCATGTTTATTGCATTGGACCACAAAAGGAAGACGGCCCAGGCACCAATCTACACAACTTGTGTTCACTGAAAATGCATGCAGACTTCTGAAGCTAGCCATGCGTTAGTTAATTTAGTATCTTATACAATGATTAAGATGACACCGACTTAGCTAGGATAAAAATCAGAGTTTTAGGTTGAAATCAGTTTAGGTTGGTCCATTGGCTTAAAAAATTTGCTTTACTGTGATAGCCAACAGCCCACTTCCAGGAAAGACCGGAAGGGCTTCAGAAGGAAGGAGATAGTAGAACAAAATGCTCTTTCTGATTGTGGAAGCTACTAGTATGGTTTGAGTCCTTGTAATCCCATGGCCAACTATCTATCCAGGAAACAACAAACAGTACGTGGGAAGTTCACATTGCTACTGAATTCCCAGGGGAGGGGGAGGGGGACTTGGAGCAAAACTTGAGATATACACAACGAAGAGTACTTGTTTTAAAATGTTTACCGTAAAGACATGTCATTGGGATGAAAGAGAGACAGGTGTTGTCAAATGGAAACAGAACAACCTCCTGGTGAAGCTCAGAAAGCTTCTGTATACAAGAGAAAAAGAAGAAAGGCACCACAGACACAATGAAACATGTATTTACACACACACACACACAAACACGCACGCACATACACATGCATGAACACACACATACGCACATGCACACATGGCCTGTGGTTGTTCATGTACATAAAATATTCATTAATGTTTACAGCCTGCTAAGAAATTTCATTGACAAAATCATGTACTGACACAGGCCCATACATATAAATACATAATTTAAACAAACAGTCTGATACATGAAATGTTCTACTCAAACCCCATCCTCATACTGGAATGGACGAAACACAGTATGCATACGCTGATCATGACAGGCACAGACAAGCTAACCAACTTGTACACTAGCTTACCAGAAGGAGATCTGAAGAACAGCTGCTAAAACCTTTACAAATGAGCAGCTGTTGTCCGCCTGCTACACATGTTGAGGCAAGATGAATTAATGAGACCTAAGTGACACATATATTCAATTAAAAAGGATAAGTGAGTTAATCGCCTCACTATTCTGTTCTTTGCCACATTAACCAGAAGAAGGGTACTTCAATGAAGGAGGTTTTAAGTTTAAAATGAACCTTAGCAGTGATAACAAAAGGAAAACAGGTGATAGGTGGTATGTTGGGATACAATCAAGCTCAATGAAGAAGGTTCAGACAATTGCAAGCACAATACAGGAAAATGGTTTCCATGGTAACTAACCACTCCATGCAGCAATAATCAATCTCATGGCCATGGGATATTACCATTATCAGCAACTACAATCATATCCCTCTGAGTTTCAAGCATTTTAATAGGCTATGCCTTTCTCTCACTCTCACTGGCTCCATTTATTTTTTTACTCTCTTTTCATTCTCTTTCTCTCAGCCTACTTATGTTCCTCCAGCTGGCAGACACACCTACACACAACACACACAAATACACACATACATACACCGCAAAGCAAACCACCACAACACATGATGTACCTGATCAAAGCAGTGATGGAGAATATAGAGAAGACAGGCTGTCCATCGTGTTAAACAGCCATCAAGATAAGCACAGAACACTCCTCCATGGGACAGCAGCTTGGATAATGGCAGCAGGTCAAAATAAAGCATGTTATTAGAGCTGAAAGAAATATTCCTAAATGAACAAACATAATCCTTAACAAATGAATGTAGAATGTTTTTCTTAGGTTGACATTGTATACTGTATAGAGTGGACTTCATTGTCATACTGCATTCATACATCATATAGGGATCATGATGTGACAATGTAAGCAACAATAACACACCAGTTTCTCAGCATGTATAAGCAACAAAAAATTTAAAATGTTCCAGTTTCAAAACAAGTGTACGCGACAACATTAAAACACCAGTAACAGTTTCCATAACCAGCGCCATGACAACCTTGTGTTGTGTACTTTAACCCAACCATTTATTCCTTGTCAGTACTTAAAGAATATTCGTTTCGAAATTATTCTTTTGACATCAAATTTTCTTGAATATTAATTGAATATCCAAACATTTGTTTCAGCTCTACATGTTATCAAAATATTAAAGACAGACATGGTTCAACACACCCATGTGTCGATACATTATGTAACCCACAGAAACACATGCATGCATGACAGTGACTTATGGATTGGCCAGTATGTCATTTCTCTACTATGCATTCTCACTCATTAACTCTCTTCGTACATGGCATCCATAGTCTGGCTGACGTTCTAGTCTCCATCAGAAGACACTCACTCACTCACTCACTCACTAACTTTCTCTTCCTCACATACTTACTTTGCAAGCAGAGATACAAGAGGCCAACAAAACTGCACGACTGCTAAGTTCATCAACACCGGCAGCTGGTGGAGGTTTGCGACCCTCTCTGATAGGACAGCCTCCAACAACAATGCCTGCACTTCCACCAGACAGACTTGCTGGCAACGTTTCGCATAACCTAAACAAACAAACAAACAGTCTGTAGCACAAGCACACACTTACAACTAGACACAGAAATGAACACATACATATGCCACATACCATGATAGAGCATGATGAGCATTTGGGACTGCTGGACAAGACACAATGGTGTACTCTGCTCCTCCATTGTAGCATGTTGTGGATGAGTACAGCCATTGGACCAAGACACACTGAAAATGACACAGCAAGACAAGCAAAGAAATGCAGAGGAGAAATGCTGTATAACTACCTGTATTATTAAACGCTAGAAATTGGACAACTGGTCACAGAGAGAAATCTAAGTGAGTAAAAGAACAATGACCAGGAGAAAAGACAAAACACAACCACAATACCTGCTGGTTGTCCCTCACAAGAGAAAAATGTGTTTGCACATACCACAAACAGATCACATGTAAGGAGGAATTCAGAGAGACGGGCATCAACACAGACTATTAGAGCAGTCAGCACATGCTGAAAGGACAGTCACACAGCCATTCTACTGGTATATTGAGTATTATTGACCATGTATTATGGTCACTAGCGCAATGATTTTAACAACCATACGTTGGTGAAATGCTAGTTGCTGTGTGAGGTCTTAGAGAATTAAGGCTCAACTTCAAAGGTTTTAAAAGTGATATTCACAAACCTGACAATTCAGTAATCATCAAAGAGCATCCTTGACACTGTGTTGCAGATGTACTGGCAGTTACAGTTTTGCAGATGTTCTGCCAGTTACAGTGTTGCAGATGTAGCACATAGCCAACATTGTACACTTGTACTATATGTATCTAGTAGGTCCACTAAGGAAAAAAGAATTGCTATGAAGTATCAGTGGTTTGAGAAAGAACTAAGATTAGTACTCTAAATCAAGAAAATTCCAGCCATTTCCAGCTATGAGTGTTTTGGCTTCATGTTTTTGGCTTTCACCACACTGTATAGAAATGGCAATTCAAATGGTATAGTAGCATCTAAGTGGTAAAATTTCGACCTTGATTGCTGTTTTACCCTTGGAAGTGGGGCAAAAAATGACTAAATAGGACACATGTAAATGAGGCTGAAATTTTGTTGATTTACAGTACTTCAAATGGACTAATTCAAGCCCCAATGGTCACCAACCTGTAAGGAGGGCTTCTGTTGTTTAAAGTAAAGTGCAACTTCAGACAATCCCGTCAGATCCAAGCAACAGTCTGTCAACTGGTCAGCCAGAAACACAAACACACATACTTGCAGTGTTTTTCCTTTCAAACCATCCACCCCTATTCATCAATTACCATCCCCTATCAGCATGCAAACAGCAGGGTCATTAAAATCACTGCCCTTTTTTGTATAAGTTTTTCATTACGCCTAGCTTCCTCTGTATTCACTTTCATACTGTGAAGTATTACAAACTGTGTACAAGCAGACTCGTCCGTGTAGTGTCAGACCAAGGTCAAAGTTTGCTGATGCAAAAAAAGACCAAAGTGTGTGGTATGTAAATTGGAAAAGAATGATCCCAACAACAGAACACATTTTGCATATAAACAGATTGTGCATGCATTGACATGGAAACAAACCTCGCAGAGCAGCACGAGAAAATGAAGAAAGTGATGGATACCTTGATGAAGTCAAACACTTCAACAATCACTTGCTCTGACCCAAGCCAAGAAGTTGCTGGTTGGCTGCTATGGATAGGACACGAACAGCCAAGCTGTGGGTGACTTGAAATCACCTACAAAGGAAAGGCATTGTGAGAAACCATCTCTTGGTGTTATTCTCACCTATTCTTTCTCATCTTCCTCCCAATCTCTCTGTTTCTCTTTCTCTTCTCTCTAAGCTTAAAGATGAAGTAGCCACATCCTCAGTATAAATTTGAACAGATATCATTAGGAGTTTAGTACAGCAAGAAGCATCAGGAAGGGAGGAGAAAGAGAAAAAAACAGAGAAAGACAAAACAGAGAGAAAGTAAGAAGAATGAGGGAGAGAGAGGGAGGGGGATAGGGAGGGAGAGAGAGAGAGAGAGAGAGAGAGAGAGAGAGAGAGGGAAAGAAAGAAAGAGAGAGACGAAAGATAGGGAGAGAGAGACGACAGACAGGGAGAGAGAGAGATAGAGAGGAAAACGGGGGTGATGGGAGGAAGAGTGAGAATATAGACACACAGAAAGAATGGGATGCGCATTAAAGACCTACCTCAGCACCAGCTAATGCTTCTGTCAACTGCTCCAGATGAAAAGGATGGCAAAAGCGTGAGCTACACACCTAAAGAAGTAGAGAAACATGTAAAAAACCTTAGTCTAACACATCTGGAGATAGAGGGGAGGGGGCAGAGGGAGAGAAAGTGATGGGGTGAGAGACAAAGAAAAGAAAGATGATAATAGAAGATGGGATATGTATGAGTGACAAGGAGAGAGAGAGAAATAGAGAGAAAGACTAGTGTAAAAAATAGGGTAAACATTATAGAGAGATTGTGATAATGTGCCACATAAGGACAGACCACGCTGAAGTTCCAATAAACTAGCTGTGAATACTCACACTCTGAGGAAGGCAACCACGCACAACTTGTAAGCAGTTAACAGACAATGTGCCATCTCTATTCTGTGGCAGTGGTAAAAATGGAAAGTGTAAAATGTTTACAAACTGGACCACACCTCATTTGGGAGGGCAAGAGCATACAAACTAAACCAGAGCACAAAAACTGCAAGTAACCGAAACACCAAGAGAGTAATGAAATTTAGGCACAAGAGACACCAGCAGAAAAATGTCAAAGAGAAAAAAAAGGAAATGCAAAGAAAGAGGAATTATTTCTATTGTGTCGTTCTCCCTTAATGTACTGGAACTTCTTACTGTATGTTGTAAATGAATCTTCTAGCAGGTTGAACTGGACACCTGTCACAATAAAGTGCTCTAGAAGTTACATGAGCTACATGTATGGTATTCTAAACCATTGCCATGCCAATCTCTTCCCAGATCACAATAAGCTTACCATCATGAACTGCACCCATTTCTACCCACCTGCCCAGGCATGGTTTTAACATCTACATCAGCTAGTTAACCGAGTTTCTTATCACCATGGCGACTCAGTAAATGGCAGCCAGGTTTATCCTTCACCCTACAGAAACATGATCCCAGCACATGAGTTTATTCCTTGCCAACTGTGCTGTGTTGTAGCAGCATTAACAGTTGTACTATTATTAGCAAAATATTCTGCCTATCTGTGCAGTGAACTAAACATGTAGATTTTCTGCTGAAATACTGTTGGTTTTCTGTAATGATTTCACAGCAGATGCCCAATAGGAGAACCAACAACATTATTTGAATATGTAAGCCCATCATTCAATAAAATATTGCATGCATTTTCTAAAGGTTAGGAGAATAATCATTGACCACACACACTCACACACACTGTGAATCTTTGCAATTTTTTCAAGTGCAGACAAGTCTAAAAGCACAAACAGCTTCTTTCTGTTCTCAAATGCAGTAAATACTACTTTTCCCATTGAACATTTGGAAGATTTCAGATTACACACTGAAAATGGAATCTTACCATGAGCCATTTGACAGAGTGAGGAGAAGCACCCTGCAAAGACTGAAGCAAGAGAGGAGAAAAGTATTCATTTGACAAAGAGAAAGGTTACGCGTGTGTGTGTGTGTGTGTAAGAGAGGGAGAGAGAGAGAGAGAGAGAGGGGGAGAGAGAGAGAGAGAGAGAGAGAGAGAGAGAGAGAGGGGGAGAGAGAGAGAGAGAGAGAGAGAGAAACACTGGATGGCAGACAGATGGGTGGAGGAAGGAAGGAGAGAGACAGATCTAGAGTGAGTGGCAAAGGAAGAGGGAGAGAAAGAGATATGAAGAGGGGAGGAAAAAGGATGGACGAGAAAACAGGGCAGTGAGGATCACTGAGTAGTGAGTCAAGTGACCCATGTTTGTTGTAGTCTATATCACGTTATCCACAGATACTATTTGCAGTAATCCTGTTTACTATCAAAGCTGCTCGAAAAACATAAATAAATTGTGGATCATTGTAAAGTTGCCACAGTCAACACTCAAGCACTTTCTAACACAACTTCTGTCAAGTGAGTAGACTGCCACTCCTAATAGCAGATAATATCTGACCTCCATGTCCATCTCTGCCAGCTGTGGTGGTAGACTTGCTACTTGCACTTTATCAACACAGTGCAACATAATGATGGACCCTAATCAAGTGGTGAGAGCAAACACTTACCTTCAACTGAATATGAACTAAATATTTTCCTATGTTTTCTTCAGCAATTTCACAATCTGCACAAGAGAAAGTAAAATGTTTGCAAGAAGAACTATCTGGATTAAAAAAATAAAACACATTGGAAAAAAGTGGATTGTCCTTCAGTGTAACTATGGTTACAGCATCACAACAGAAATATCAGAATTATTTCTTTTACATGAAAACGATTCAATAATATAAGAATGCTAGGCTAAACCTAGTAAAACATATTGGTACCTTAGTTCTAGTATGCATGATGGTTTTATCCAATCAGCACCCAGGATTCCATGCTGATAACTGGTTATTGCCCTAATAGCTAGTCATTGCACTACAATGTTGGGTTATAACTGTCACATCAGTTAACAGCATCCGTATTTTGCAGCTGTAGATATGAGCACATTCATGTGGATCTATGCGCTGCAAGTCCGTTATAGCATGCAGTGCAAGTGATGAGCTGGTTATCGGGCTGCAAAGCGCTAATGGCACCCTCACACATCGCCCTCAGGTGTCACTCACGACTTGCAACCTGATAACCGACTTATTATTGGCTCTGCACACTACAACAATTGCATTATTATATAAGTCATGAAACAACCAAACACATGACAAAACAGCATATTTTCCAATATTACAAGCCAATGAGTTGATGTGGATTAAGGGTAGGGCAAATAATCAATAGAAATCACACCTATCATAGAACAAATGACACTTCTTGTAATCTATTGTATCTTAACATTACATTACAACAGCATCACCCCTCCTACACTGCATCCAGTATGCGCAATCTCCATCTTACCCGATAACTGTGATGTGTTCCTGATTGTCTGCAGCACACGCTGCGACCAGCTTTCCTGCTGATGTTTCAAGCGCTCAGTGTAAGAGCCACTCAATTGATGGCGTACGACATCTTGCCACTTTGACTGGCTAGTGACAAAAACATGGCGGCCATCCTGCAGTGTGAGCAAAACAAAACAAAAAAAAACTTTACATAGTGAAACCATAAGACATAGTTCAGTGAACTCTAATGTGGTTACTGGCTTGTGTAGCTGACTGGCCCAGAATACCATTCTTTCACATGTTCATGAATGAACTGCCTTTATTACAACCAACCAGAAGAGACACGCCAGGACTGCTCTTATCACGAGAATTAAGGAGAAGAAGGAAAAGGCTTGTGCATGCATAACTACTAAACCTTTCTTGCACAACAATAGATCTCACTCACACAACGAGTCTTCTCATTCACACGCTGACAGAATCTTGCTCACACGACTGACAATTTCTCGTACATTCTCACAACAAAACAAATGTATCTTGGTGTGTTTGGGATAGAGAAGAGCTCCAGACACAGTAGAGATAGGGAAAAAGGCTAACAACTTTGCTGCCTGTGTGCAGTAAATCACAAGGTTCCCACATCTCTTCTGCAAATGTCAATTTACTGTCAACCCCAAAAGCAATTGTGTTTGGCGATTTTCGCATAATCAGTGAAATCGTGGAAGATTGTGGTCACAACAATTTACCGTAAACCCAAAAAGCAATAGTGTTTGGCGATTTTTGCACAATCAGTGAAATCGTGGAAGATTGTGGTCACAAAACGAGGTAGAGTATATCTACATGTTGCAGATGCACCCTTACACCCTTTGAGTAGATCTTAATGTGTGACAATAAGCCTCTGCGAGCACAAAATAGGTGAAGTTTGTGTATCGCAAAATTAAATGGTCACCAATGTTTCTGGGTTTACAGTATGCACAAGGCTGGTACAATAATATTATTATAGAATTCTCCTCTCCCCCCCCCCCCCAAGAAAAAGAAAAAAAAACAAGCTAATGCTTAGGGTATTCTCCTCACTTTATGACATCCTCTTGAAGAGGGGTATGGTAGTAAAGTACAGGAAAAAGATGAACTGTTTGTGTCATGCTATCACTGACCATATCAGCAAAAAATAAAACTCAGTTTTACCAGCAGCTTTTATTATATCATATCTGAGTTAATAATAGGGACCTTTTGCAACTTGTAAATGGCTGTTGTGAATGTCAAGTCACGACTTGTGTCTCATCACTCGTCACTGCTAGATGCAACAGGCTTTTCAGCCGTGACAGCCCTGAGTTTGCTGGGGCCACCCAGGTCAGCTGTTTTATTTACACGTCTCTCATGCACATGCAGGCTCTGTGTCGTCCTTTGAACTAGCTTGGTCATGTGTGTGTGTGTGTGTGTGTGTGTGTGTGTGTGTGTGTGTGTGTGTGTGTGTGTGTGTGTGTGTGTGTGTGTGTACACTCACTCAGGATGAGTCAGACCCACTGACTCGTGAAAACCAGTTGAGGGTGCAAGTATTTGAACCTGGATAACGAGTTGCACGATATTTTACTTGTTTCGGACTCGTAAAGAGTTGCAAAAGGTCCCAAATAACTTAATATACTCAGGTTAGTGATCACAAATCCTTGGCTTTAGGGATAAGTTTATCAATAACCCATGCTGTAGCAACCTCCTTATACATACTTTCTATCAATAGGCACCTACCTCTTCTAACCACATCTACTGACATGTCTAGACAGCACAGCCCAATTGGTGTTATCACATAATCTTATCATTTCTTCCTTCCCCTTGATACTGCTTATAATCCTCTGCTTGCAATTCAGATCGCTTCTGTTCACCCCTGATGTTCGACTCTCGTCTGTCTGAGTGAAAGCACATGTGCCAACAGCAATTGACCTTGGTCCTCTCTCTCAGATTTATGCCACAACAAATGTTTGGTTTCCCTTCATTCGAATACATAATGACTGGACATGAATAGGATGAATGTTGTACCTTCACCTCACAAGTCATCAGCCGAAGATCATGAGGAAGAGGCTGTACGAAAAACTGCTCCAAATAGTTCCAAGCCACTCTTCGTCTCACCTAGATAGTTCCAGTGGAAATCCGACAAAAGGAAGAGGAAGAGAAAGATTATCATATTCACTAACAACATAGAAGGAATATCACGCAAAAACCACAATTTTCTGAATCAGTACAAAGTTATTGTAGCCCTTGACACAAACAACACAATTGAAGCATATTTTCTCAGACACAGACACATCTATGCAAATTAACACTTAGACAGTTCCCCGTGTATTCATGAACATATTTTTAAAAAAAGTTTAGAATGCAGTTTATATAGACTGTTTTTTTACACAAACACATACACACATTCTCTCTCAAACACACACACACACATACGATAGGAGTCGGCGTATTCGTCAGTGTTCTGAGGAAAATTGGCAGTTGTCTGCAGACCAGAGGTGAGATCCACGGTGGTCTAGTGG
>JAOWAW010113434.1:0-13398 GCA_028565695.1 Nicola tetela
ACGAGGCGAAGAGGCGGACGAGGCGAAGAGGCGGACGAGCCGACTGGTTTTGTCAGACGTTTGATTTGACGACGAAGAGCACATCCGTGAATCACCCATGTGCTAGTTCGATTGGCTTCACAGTGATCGTTCGAAGTACCGCCACCAAAACCTCGATCTTTTATCCTCGCTCTTTCGGTTTCGCCTTCCAGACCGGTACATACCAGTAGCTAGCAAATGCTCACTGAGTCTTGATAACCGATCGCTTATAGCCGGGTTGTCAGTCAACGCGCCAGCGCAAGTGCCCTTTTAGTGTACCAGACAAGTGACGCGTGCGAAGTCGTTCATCTGAGTGCACGACTCCTAATTCAGCCGATTCAGTCAAGATGTTCGTCGGAAGCGTCCTGGTACTGATTTCTCGAGGATATGCGTTGGCAATCTCTCCATCTTTCCGTCCACAACTACTGTGAAAGAAACGAACAACTAAACTGGTAAGTCAGCGTTTGGACATCTTCGACTTAACTTCGCTATACGCTGCACAAGACCCATGGATTTCGGTTACTCTTAATTTAGATGACTGCCGCTCTGTTGCCCGGTGTCTGCCGGTTCGATTGAATCAATAACGCTAAGGCAACAGATAACGCGAGGTCGAGATAAGTTGTCTACCGGCCGGTTCTCCGGGCACGAAGCCGTCGTCCGCAGAGTGCTAGAGCCAGGCTGGCGGCAAGGTACCGGCTGTGCACGTGTCGGAGCAGGGCGTGGCGAAGTTATTGACAAGCGGAAAATTGCTAATCTTAACCTCGTTTGGAAGATTATCTTGCGGCTGCGTGAACGGAGCGGCTGTTTGGCATCGGAGTTTCTTAGGTTATTCCAAGAGGAGCGATGACTTCAAGCCAGTGCCTTTTCGTCGAGTCAATGCCACGTTCTCGATCGCGAAATCATTAGCGCTGAGTCGGACTTTGACAGTCTGCAAATGACATGGCCAAGTTTCCGAATTAAGGCGCAGTTCTGGCTATGTTTGTGAGTGGCCTTAAATTCACAGATTTTCACAAAGAGGTGCGAGTTGGATAATTGGCGATCCCTCTATTCTACCCTGTGGGCCCTACTCTGGACCAGGAGCGTGGCACGGTGTCAGGTTTGGCAGCTTGTCACGTTAGTGACGCCTCGTGAAGGGAGTGTTTGCAGATAAGGGCGTGAAGAAGCTTCACAACTTTCAATTTTAACTGCGCCTGTTCACGACCTGCCTGAAGCTTGGAAAAAGTGGCTGGATCGATTTGCCAAGCTGCCGGCCATCGAGGACAAGCCTCCTGTTCAGAATAAACGTCTGGGACAGGCCGTGTCTCTCTGTACGTAGGGTGCGTTCTCCTGAAGCCGGTGCATGTTGCTTTGAACTCACGGCAACCCATCTAATCGGCGATAATCAGCTACAGATATCGATAGCGGAGACGCACACCGAACCTGAGGCCTGACACTCTGTTCAAGGCAAGTACAAAATGAACTTACGCCAGTGAGGGCATTGTAGAGTGGCTGAACACAGAATGTACAATGACACAGTATATACCCAGGATAAGTGTGTACTGTACTCTGATGAAAACACACTAGCCTAGTGTACGACCCAGGAGGCTGTACAGCTATATGTGCCACTGGTTTTGTTGATGTTAAGCTTAAGCAAATTACTTCGATTGTTGACAAAAGATGAAGTCTAAGGAGTGCGGAGACAGGTGCAGCAAACAAGAAGACATGCAGACGCAGTGGGATCGAGAGGCATGCGCGCAAGTATCATGCACGTGTGATTGGCAGTCGGAAAGAAAGAGATACAGATGTTGGTCAGTATACAGACATAGCTAGAAGGCAGAGAGAAAACCTGAGAGAAAAATATCAAAAAAGAGACAACGAAATATGGAATAAAGAAAGAAAGAGGGAGAGGGAGAGAAAATGACCGACAGATCTAGATAGAGTCGGGACGATGGAGAGGCAGTAGTAACGTAGGACAGTAAAGTAAAGACTCAGCCAAGCCTAACGTTTACAAATTTGGGAGGCGTTGGCAGATGTTTGCAGGGCCGGAGACGTAAACAAAACAATGACAGGTTATTTCTCTGAAAACATACCTACATGCAATTCCTTGTGGACTGATGATTTGCTTATGGGATTTCGGAAACTGAGGCAGAGGACACAAGAAAAGGAAGTATGAGAATATCAGGGTTGTGGTCTGGGTACTACTGAGGTGCTTTGGGAGGGTCCGACACACTAGGAGCAGCGCACATTGATACTGAAGCAAATTTTGAAATGAGGGATCGCAGAAGAGCCAGTTAGAACAGTGCCACACGCGTTTTGCAAGTTACAGTACGTGAAGATGTCTCGTGTGCATTGAGCAGTGAGGAAATGCTTTTTCTTGATACTACCGGTATTAGAGAGCGTGCCCTTACACCGACCTTGGATATTCCAAGCTAGCCTAAAAGTGCCAACACAAAGCAGCTGTTAAACAAGGTGCAAAGACTGAGCGTGAGAATGGATGCGGCAACTTACTATAGGCAGCTTATTTAGAAAGAGAAGAGGAATTAAGTTCGGACTCAAGAGTGAAAGGTTTGACCACGGTAGAATTAGGTATTCCACCATTAACATCACTGGCTGGCAGACTTATTCTACGACGAAACGTCCGCCACCTACCGCCACAACGTTCCTTAAATAATTCGTTCGTTTCAGGTAAGAAAATTGATCCTTCACTCATGGTGTTTCCATTAGTGGTAACCATCAGGAACACATGCACCTGACGTGCCCTAGCGCACCTACACTGCACTGAGCTACACTTCAGGTTTCCGTTGACCAAAAGTGGTTTGGCCATGGCCGGACCAGTCGGACAGGCTGCTGCGCCAATGGGCTCTGGCAGACACAGATGGACAGACAGACAAACGGAAGCAACGAATAAGCCAACAAAATATTTCACAAGAGAGGTTCCGAGTTTTCTTAGGCTGCTCCAATATGTTTACAGCCACGGCATTCTGCAAGCTTCGCATCACACTTAATTAAACCGGATCGTCGACGGAGACTTGCAAGCTCGGGCAACCTGGCTGAAACGTCACTCTGCCTTTTGTCGGAATAAAGAAAAGTTATATTCTGAAGCAGGAAAGGACTCTCTCTCTTTCTCTCTCAGTAAAATATGATTTCCCAGCAGGAAAATCGCCTGTTATAAAAGTTAAAAGTCTTGCCACCGTCAGGATCGTGCTTTCCTGTGTTATTGTGTCTACAAGGGCTCCCCTGCGCGGGTGACGTCGTATAGCCCCAATAGTAACACACCGGCCATTACGTCGTGTGGACACGCTTACATGAACTGGTAGAGAAGCCCTAAGTCTCTAGTAGGCCGTATATTTTATATGGTATGCAAAAGCCTTAAGCTTTACTACTGAAGACATGTGACTCGGCGAGGATCGTTAACTGGATCCCGAAAGCGCCACGCATTCTCATGATCTCAGGCTTCAAGGTCATGTCATCCGCAGGAGAAACACGAGAAATGAAACACTGAGTGACACAGCTGCATGCGCTGATATCTTATCCATGTTTATGATAGTTACTGCTTCCATGATGTCTGCCGCACAGTAAGGGAACAGTACCGATATAATAAACGTATATCACGGTATATCCCGTAAACGTAGGCCGAGATCACGTCCGCGCTATCTTGTAGTCTTGGCCGTTTTTTTCGCATTGGCAGTGCGTTGTCAAAAAGAAATGCGCAGACTACCTAACAGGTAAATGAAAGGAAAGTCATGGCCGTAGGGCCTGCTTTGCTAACCCTTGTCCCGAAAAGATAAGCCAGATGTCGCCATGGTTGTCATGGCGCTTTCACGCGCGAATGAAAACGTGGCATAACGGCAAACGGAGCTAGCGCTGTTGATCCCCACAAAGCTTCGTTTTTTGCGTATTTGCGTTTTAATCACCGTTCATATACATGTACATGTAGTTGAAGTGCATACTGAACAGCGTGCAGCGATGGCCTGGGTTTTGGTAAGTTTTCGCCTCCTGCAAATTTGCATCTTTCTGCCTAATCTGCTGTACCTTTCTTCTTCTCTCTGTCATTGTTTGAATTAAACTTCTCCTTTTCATAGTACTCTGCTGGTTAGAACCCACTTGCCCGCCTTTCTCTACCTCTTGAACCCTCTGTATCTTTTCCGGGTTGACTTATCTCCTCCCACCCAAATCTTTTATTCGCTCCAAAAATGTCCGCACCGACCTCTCCCAAATCGTGACTCTCTGTTCCTACACAATCTTTTCCTCCCGCTCTGAGCCCTCTTCAACACCACCCTTCCTAACTCCTCGCTCTACTTGATCCGATTTATTTTTGTTCGCGACAAGGCCCACTGAGGGAGGCGTCGTTTTTTTTCCTTTTCATGCACTCAGTAGGCAGTCTCCATGTCTTTGTACTTAGGCCTTCTCTAGCTCCTTTTACGCTATCTTGTAATAGACTTGTCGAGTAGCAAGTGGTCTGTAAATGCAGGCACATAGCATCATATTTTCCTCAGTATTAAACTGTTCACCGCATATCCCGCCTACATAACCTTGTACGTCTGTTTGCTTTTCCGCTCCCTTACGGAATTATCCGACGGTGGTGCCTGCATAGGGGTTGGAGTAACTCTTTAATATTTTTAATAAAGACTTGGAGTATATGTATCATACTAAACGTAGTTTGTAAGTAGTTTCTAATGATCAAGTTCAAGTACGGCTTTCCTTTTGCTCAACGCCTGACTCTCCGATCTGTTTTCGTGTTCGGATTCTTATCAGTTCTAAAGCAAGGTTGGTGTCGGTTGTTTTTTATAGGGAACAAGGCCAGGCAGGTCAATCGTATAGATAAAGAAGAGATCCTAACACTGATCGTTGAGTATATAGCCTCGCCTTAAAAGCTCTCTCCAAGGTGAGCCGGATTCACCAGGTCGTACACGCTGTCGTCCGTACGTTTCTCAACTTCGGAACGTCGTGTCTCAGGGTCGTGCAAAAACTTAGTCTGAATACGAAGAGTGAAAACGTCAACGGCGTTGATGGGAAAACGAGATCCGGCCTACTACGTTTCTAGTTACTGCCGGCCGTTTCACCGAATGGTTTCGAGTGATTATAATGGCTTTCGAACTTCAGAGGTCCGAGCGCTGATAACGGCATTTGGATCAAGCCTTAGCAGAGAAAGTGTGAACAGCGAACCCGAACGTGCGGCGACCAAGCACCTAGCCGAACGCAATCCCGATATATAACAACCCTTCAGTCATACACTAGACGGTTGAGTTTTTGCCGCGACCGGTTCTGGACCTTTAGCCAGGCCCTTCGTCAGGTCAGATTTACTATGTGGCGAGAAACACAGACTTAACTCACTTATCTGCTTATGCCCTACCAGTAGCGGGCCTACCCTGCCGCGCAGCTCATGCAGCTAGCTATAGACTTTGTCTTCTTAGTTTATACAGGCACTGAGGAACACCGAGACGTTTGTGCGGGCCTATGAAGAAGCGAGGAACTCAAGATTCAAATGAGGCACGAAGAAGTTTCGAACGTTGGGTTTTCATGATCAAAAGCTAGGCTTATGATTCTGGAGTTGGGCTTCTGCAGCCTGACTGAGGACGGTCTCCATTCCAGATAATACACATGTACATGTACGTTGAGAAATGGCCAGGTCTGACACGTTTATTGTAGGTTAATGACGATCGGGACTAACTGCAGTTAAAACACCTACCTGACTGTTCGGCCCACTACTATACCAGTCTGTCCCAGAGGACTCGTTCGTACTCTACAGCACTCGCGTACTTATCTGAGCTGCAAAGTCCGTAGCGTGCAAAAAAAAAACGTACTGATTGGTGATCACAGTCAATTTCTTGCTGTCGGCATTGTAGAATTTCTAAGGCATCATGCTCCTAGGAATGAAACTTGGACGACTGAACAAAACGCCCACTGGTACTTCCTGACCAGTGGTCGCTATGGGGACCAGTTTGTCCAATACAGCATTGGCTGACTGATCCATGAATGATGGTAATGATCGGAGTTGAACTTGTCAGATATGAATGTGCCACTATCAAGTCTAGAATGTGCACTGACAGACCTCTGCCGGGCAACAGCTGGCCATGCAGGCCGATCACGCGAATCAGGGCGATAATGAGATTTAGAGTTTTCCCTCAGCTCTGTGTCAAGTACGTTCACTTAATCTTGAATTGGGCCTCTAATTCGGCATTCACTTTTTTTCGAATCGTTTCAAGAATCAATTCAAACCGATTCAGCCGGTTCGACCTCTAGTTCGCCTTGAAGTGAATTGGTTGAGGATGAAATCGCCGTGGTCCAGCTGAAAACACGATAGACGACTAGACGTGCAGTCAATCTGAAAAGCAAAACGTGGCTGCACGGCCGTGACTCATGCACGCTGTCTATGTTTATATTTCTCCGCTCAACTACTACGCGCTCTGGCTGCTTCATCCAGCATTTACTACCATTCAGCATTCACTATCATTCAGCATTCACTACCATCCAGTATTCACTACCATCCAGTATTCACTACCATTCAGCATTCACTACCACCCAGCATTCACTACCATTCGGCATTCAGCAATGATCATTGCTATAAGAAGAGAGGCGAACTTTCTGCAGTTCACTCCTGTTTTAAAGCTAGTCAATAGAAATGGATTTTACTGACGTAAATGAACGAAGATCGGATTTAATAGCTGAGAAACGTTTCGGCGCCTAGGTACTCCGCGATAACTCCATTATCAGCTTCGTCGTATCCCCAGAGCGCTGTGTCAGTATACGTAACATCCAAGCCCAGAATCTTGTGCTTGGCTGATCTCTACACGAACACAGAAGTTCTTAAAATTTGAATGGAGGCATATGTAGATTTCCATGCGAGAGACTTTTGGTCGTGTGAGCTGGCCAAAACAGTTGAGCAGCTATTTTAAAGCTTAGTCATTCTTATTTGCAACACTGCAGTCGCAACAAATGGACTATCCAGCACATGATCTGTTAAGTGAGATGGTGTACCTCTCTTCGTCACCGGAATCTCTTTTCCGCTTTTGCCAACTTGATCAGTCTGCCATGGTGGGTGTGTGTGGCGAGCTAGGAAAGTTAGTAACAAGTCTAGCTCAGGCGTCTATTTAGCTGCCCACAGAACCATATGCGCAGCACCCGGTAGTGGGCGCCAGGTCCAAAACAGCACCACGGGTTGACACCGGCATCCTGCGCCATCAAAGACAGCTGCAACTGGCTGTGACCGTGAGCACGTTATGCTCTCGGTATCGATTGTACTGTGATACACACCCTGAAATAAGTACATGCAGTTTACAGCTCAGCGATCCGTAGTTTGGAAATCGCTGGCTTCTTTTGCAATCTGAGCATGCATTATTATTAGTGAAGTAGCAGTTGCAGTGGGCGCCTGTCGACCAAGCCACTAGCGCAGAATCTACGGCGTCGGAAAGATCAGTTTATTGAGCAATGGGATAATACGACCCTGTAACCCTTCAGTACTGACCCAAGTGCTTGCTTGATCTCTTTTCTCTTTCTATCAATGGTTGTTCTCCTCCCTTTTGAGTTACTACAATGGCTCGGCCAGTTTTTGGTCTGATAAGCCCGGATCACGCAGCATCGCCGTCGCTCAGACTAAAATTGCACTGAGTCAATGACGCTGAATTTTATACAATTGCAAATCTGCCACATTGCCAGGTTTGGGCGTCAACAAAACGCAAGATCGGATCCAGGATACACAAGATGACGTTTCATTGTGTTCAGCATGCGTCCGAGCACTCAGGTTAATTAGACACATTATAAGTTCTAAACAGAGCTCACACGTACAAATGCCATTATGACGCACTGGCGTTTTCAGAAACTTTAATCCAATAGAGATGATAGACCGGCAATATGCAGTAGCAATACTCCGAACCGGCTACTCCTTGCGGCCATTGCCTTTCCTTGGCAGGATTCAGGCAGAGGCTGACACGAGGTAATGAGGTTTTCGCTACACAGGGAGATATCTCGAATCGGCAACAGAATCAGTGTAGAGCGTTGCAAGTTCACGCGTCTACTAGCCGCCGACGAAGCCTGCTCGACGCAAGCGGCCTAACAAAATAACGTCAACCCGTAGAATCTAATATAGCCCCCGCACGGACGGACCCAGCCTCCCCGCGAGAAATGGGCGTCAACTAACCAGACTGAAATCAGGAAGTCGTTGGCGTGAAGTTTTTTTCTGCTTACGTCAGGCCTGAGAGGTGAACTGGGTCGAAGGTCTACAACTGCTGTCGGAACAAACTTCATTGCGCCCGTGCACTATGCTCGATGTGTATAGATCCACATAGCGGTATATCCTGTGGATGGTCGCCTAGGTGTAACTTCCCAGAAGAAAGTCTGTTGCTAGCTATAGTGCGCTCTTCCCTGTCTGACTCTGTAGATCTGCGCAGGAATCAAGGTGTACAGCATATCGTAGCCTAGCTCCAAGGTCCACTAACCACACTACACGTTAGCTATCGAGTCGAATGTTATTCCCATATTGGCAAATTGAAGTAGCAACTCGAAGTTGCTATGAAACAGCAGTCAATCAACCGACTAGCTAGCCATGGCCAACGGCTGTTCTGTACGTGACCTAAAGTTGCTCTAGGCTACAGTAACTTCGGGACACGAATGACGTGGCTCCGGGCCCTGGTAATATTGTTAATTGGACGTAAATCAGCCTTCGTTCTTATTTGCCAGCGTTCTCGTATTGACTATTGAGAACGTGTACATCGCTAGGCTGGAACGTCCATATGTTTCTAGCCAAGACGTTTTTAAAGAGAACGTTCTTTGTGTCCTAAGGTTACTGATACATGCAGCATCACGGTATGTCCTTTGGGTATGCCACACACGAACTCTGCGCACGTGGCTAGGTAGGCAAGAATAATTATTTCAAACGCGGGTTTTTCATTTACACGCACACACTATTCCCATGTAAACCCAGTGCACCGGATTCAAAATTTATTCCGGCGGCTGACTCAGTCGCATACCACACGGTCGGTTGCGGTTTGGAAGAGTTTGACGCAACGAAGGTGGGGCAGGCAGCCGTGACATGTACAACCAGAGATAGCTGCGGGTGAAGTTGTGGGAGAGCGATGTGACCCTTCAGGGAGTGCAATTACAAGTGCTACTCAAATCTAATGGCTTGCTCCTTGTTATTCATCGGTCATCAGAATGACTTGCGCAAATGCTTACCACTCGCCGGCAGGATGCCAACAATGATCGTGCTTGAAAACTGAATAACCTGTCCCAAGTGAGCTCTTAAAATGTTCCCAGCGTGCGCTAGCTGTTGACAAATCGACAGATTCGTGCAAAACGACAACGTCCCTACAATCAGTGACATCTCGTCATCAACCACAACTGAGACGGCCCGGTGCGAACGTAACAAGCCGCTGAGAAACCAGAATTGAGCTAACCTGGCCTTTATCCAAGTCTATATGTTCTAGTGTTTTTGAACAGGAAATAGTCGGCTTGGAGAAGGTAGGGTTGCTCGTCGGAGAGGTGTATATCCGAACGGGGAGGCCTATTCCTGAGTCCGCGCTGATTGGAACTGATGTCAGGCGCATGCACGTGGGCAGGTGGATAGGAAGTCTCGAAAACGGCCAAGGTACAGTAGGCAGAGATAGAGAAGGGAGCGATTTTATAATTATGTTCAGATTCGTTGTGATTGCGATGCTTAAAGGAACTATTTGCATAACCAGTTACGCCTTGTTGACTGGCCAGGTAGTTACAGTCATGTAGACTGAGCGCTTTCAGAAAAACCTTCAGTTTCTTGATTGTCAGTATAGTCGACGACATGGACGCACCACCGCTGGGTACTGTGTCATCACTGACTCAGCTCACTGGCCGGCCCCGTGTGGGTCTCTGCACATGTGGTTAAACAATTGTTGCTGCTGTTACATTCCGTCCGAGTTACCCGTGACACTACAAGTTAAAGACGAAGCAGTTCATCTAGAATTTTTTCTCGGTGTGAAACTCTTGCTGTGAAAACGTTGAACCTGCAGAACAGCCAAGCATACCATTCCAACGGAATAGAACATACATGTAGTGTAGCTTCCGGCGGAGTTGCTAGGTATGACCTGGAACGAACCGATGCCATAAAAATTATGTTACATGCTTAGATCTAGAGCACTCAGCGTTCGGCATGGCTACCCTTCCGGAAAACTAGAGGGTTCTGCGCGTATCAATGCAGGCCTGCGACATATTGTTGCGGGACGAGCGGCGTCACTCATGTACTGTTAAAATTCCGCCATTGACATGTTAGCGAGATTCACACATTTGTGCGTTGGCAGCATCATGGATCATTTGGCGAGAGACCTCGATTCCGGACGCTGGTCATGTTCTAGTTCCACTGCAGCGAAGTACCAGGTACTTGTGTCTCAAGGCTTTTCTGCTCAGTGCATAACAATCTGAGAAGAAACATCTCCAGTCTTTTCTTCTGTTATTATCGACTTCTCGCAAGTTTGCAACTCATCATGGCTCTGAGTGCTCTTTGCGCGGCTCTGTACCATTACATGTCCTGCGGCCGTGTTACCTAGGAATGCGCGGCCACCAGGGCGTCGGTCCCGGGACCTGAAGGGACTGTCGATCAGCCCTGTCGATCATGGTCAGAGGCGAAGCATAACAAACCGAAAGATCTAGAGATCACCTCATTATTCCTCGGGCAAGGGCTACAGGCAGCCACTGCACGTACCCAGTGGTAGTCCTCTTGTGCACCACAGCATGCTGTGTTCTGCACTAAGGTTACTTTACGCGATAGGTCGTCAAGTTGCCAGACTCCGCCACGACCTCATACTCATAGCTCGAGCCCGGAGGAGGGCTGCCCGGAGGTTGTTGTCGCTGGAAATACTGGCCTATTGCCCTGGAATTCCAAGAGGAAGCTGTCCGGGGTGGTTGCCAATATTATGAGATTGATAAATTTTAATACAACGAGTAAAAGATCAGAAATCTTATCCCAGACCTAGTGGCCTGGCCGCTCGTACACAGAAGCAGAATATATGCGACCTGGACAGTGCATGCAATTGAGCGGTCGCATATACCCACTCGCGATAGCTTGCTGATTTACCATGTTTACTGTCCAGCAGCTCTGTCAAGCCCAAGCCCAGAGCACACCACGTAATGGAAATATGGCAAACATGCAGCGTTGCACCTCATCACAGTCGTGTCTACATGCTGTCTGTATGCTAGACATGAAAGTAGACGTGGACAGTTTCCTAAGGGAAATGTTCGCGGAAGCGTGCAACAAGACCTTGTAGCAAGTTGTACAAGACGGCCTCCAAACCGCACGTCAATATGGTGCCATCGCCTGGCGAATATTATCTGTAACGCACAGCGATAGTACTCGATCAATATAGCAATAACTATGGACCAAGGCAGGGCGGAGGTTCGTAATAACGCAGCAAGTGAGCTGTCCCGAGTTGCCGGTTTACTGACCACGAGGCAAAAGCCAGGTGTGTGCATGTTGGCATCAGCCACTAGAACTGCCAGCCTGGTGTGAAGAGGTTCATTCTTTTCTGGAACGTGTTATAAGCATTAGATATAGAGCTTAGCTATAGCACGTACAAGACAACAAGAGGGCTATAAATTATAATAAGCAGGCCAAGTAGGTAGTTTAAAGTAGGTAAAAAGATGACGCGCGATGGGTACAGATGGCTGCTGTTCCCACCTCAAAACGTGACTCCAGGGCAAAGTGGTTCTTCGGTTACACCCTGTGCATACGCAGCGCGGTGGGTCGCATTGAGCACGCGTGTCGACGATCTAGCTGAGGTTGGAGCTTAATTTTGTGGTTGGTGCTTCAACGAGATATGCCCGTCGAGCTTGCCCTTTGCCGCTTCTGCAGCGGGCCATTACTACATCTCCCCCAGGAAAACCAAAACCGTTGGAATGCGCATTCTTATCCCGAGTTTCCTATCTGGAGAGCTGAGTTCGCCACCCGATGCTTTCATGTCCGCAATCCGACACGTCCAGACCTTGTACAAATAAACTCTCTGTTCGAGTGTTTGCCATTCATATCAACATCGACAACAGCGGTCGATCAGTCTCGGTCGATCTCCATCCTGACCTAGTACCTGAACTCATCCGGTCTTCACATGAGCATGGAGTAACTGTTCAGGCAGGCGTTGTTGAGCCTATATATAGCTACTCGCTGAGAAGATGGTGTTCCAATACAGCAGGAGATTGCTGGCATCGTGGATAAATCTTACAATTCTGCAGCTTAAGCCTCGAGCAAACACGCGCAACGTCCGATAACGTTGCCAAGAGAGGGCTTGTCAAGCACATTGCTGATAGCGGATCACTGACGAGTGGATGATTCGTTTAGCTAGGTCTGCCCCGGCTACAAGTTTGGCACCCTCCCTCACTGTTAATTGTATGACGTCTTCAAATTGTTAAATGCAGCTGTTGCAAGCTTGATCAGTGACTTTTTGTTGCATTTTGTTGTACGCTTCCACTTTCAGAGCACCTTCGGGCGATCCCCTCTCAGTGGACAACGAGGGCCTCCCACCAGTGGTTTGTTTGGAGTTGGACTAAGGCCTCAGTTGTAGGTAAGCGCCACGCAACTGCGGTCTCGGGTCTGTCGCGGCGCACTCGGCGTTCGGGGTAGTTGGAAATTGAATTCTTGCCGGAGGCCACTTCTTGCCTGCTGTACTATAACCTCTCCCGTCGACTGTACATCTGGAGAAAGAGTGAGAGAGTTTGTAGCAACTTTCAACGCGAGTCGACCGCAAACGCGACAAAATCATGAGCTCAAACCCCATCAGTGCTGCTGCTGTCCAGCAACAAGGTATTGTGTTTTCACTGAGCCACCAATGACTGTCTTGTTGTTCTTGTGCTGCTTACTGAACGGTCAGCGGGTAAACTGCTTTGATTGTGATGGACCTCTATATTACATTAGCAAGATATTTCTGCCTTTCCCTAACCTCGGTGAAGCCTGGCCTAGTTCCACACACATTGGAAAGGCCTGGGTGGTGTTTTTCATGTAAATCTACAAGCCTAGTGATTCCTTATGCGCAGCGCGTACTACAAGGTGGCATCGATGATCGTTGATCACCGTCACAGCTGAGCGTGCTCCATGATCCAGGGAACGACGAACCCATACACTGACGTGGTGTCAGATTACAGATTGTTACATGCTCAGTTTTCACTCGTGAGCGTGTACGTGTGAGTATCCGTATACAGTGTCTTCAGGTCTCACTGCGTGCCATGTTTTCATGATCAACGCATGATTACGTCAACAGTTCATTGAGTACGTAACCCACAGTACACTAGTCAGTGCTCTAACATGCCTGTGCATATGTTCCGTATACAACGCTTACGAGGCAGTTAGGCAGTGACCATATACGTATATATACTACTAGCATAGCTACCCGTGCTTCGCACGGATCATTCAATGTGGATCGTGCACATGATAGCATAGTTACCCGATTA
>JAOWAW010113467.1:0-13395 GCA_028565695.1 Nicola tetela
AGAACTTTATGGCCATGACAAGAAGACTGAGTTGAAATGGCTGCCAGACAAAGGAATGGAGATCAATGTGGTAGCAGGAAAAATTTTTTACAGACATTTAAGGGGATACCAATTCGACTACTAGTATTAGAGAGAATCTCCTCTAACTTTGAGCTTCACTCCTGCATCCGGCATACTCTAGTGTAGAATTTCACGTGCATTTGGGCATGGTACGTAATTGAACTGCACCTGAGAAAGCCCGCTCTTCTACTCATGCCACAAAGTTTCGACTCAAAGTAAGAGGAAACTCTGTGCCTGACCAGGACTCTGTTCGGGCGGCAAATGGTGGTCTGGGACGACTAGGGCTTTTCCCACTCAGTTGTCTTTTGGTGGTAAGTAATGCAACACTGTCTTACACGTCTTCAAGAAACTTGTAACATTGTTACTGAGCCAAGAATAGTGCACACAGCTATGACTGATACCGACAGATTGGCCTCATGTTTGCTTGTCAAAGCAAGCCAACACCTTGTCTGTTGATTTGGTGAACACACTGGAGTTGTCATTCCAACCCCAGTGCCACATAATCTCGACACTGTAAAAGCCAGCTTGATTGAAGATCACACTGCATTCCGTGGTCAAGCATTCAAGGCCATGGCAGGTCCTGCAATGCACATCAAGCTGGAGGGAAATGCTATACCCTGCAGACATTCGAGAGCTAGTGGCATACCATTTCGTTTGTGTGAGAACATACACACACACAGTTGCAAACAATGCTAGACAAGGAGATAATTGAAAGAGTTTCTGTCGGTGAACCATACAGGTGATGCCATCCGATGGCGACTGTTCAAAAGAAAGTGAGCAACAAGCTTCATATCACAGTTAATCTTACTGGACTGAATACGCATGTCCAGTAACTGGCGTACCCTACAAGAGTTCCGGATGAGGTCGTCACAAACATTCCTCATGGTATGAAGTTCTTCACAACGTTTGATTTAAGACATGGATACTGGCAAGTTCCTCTTAATGACGAGAGCTCAAGGTTCATGACTTTCATGACTCCATGGACCACCTTTCGTTTCAGGAGGAATGAAATGGGTCTTGTGTCTGCCGGCAACAAACACAACTGTTGCTGGGATGAAGCGTTACCCAGAATAAAAACGTTGTCAAGGTCGTAGAGGATGTTTTAATTTTCAAATCAGACCTACAAACTCACATGCAGCGCATACACAATGTAATCCAACGTTGCATGGACAGTGGCATCACTTTCATTGGAAGAAGTTTGTATTCGCGGTGCCACAGGTAGAACACTGTGGTTTAAAAGTTGGCATGTACGGCTACACTGTTAGCTATAAGTTGGTGGACAACCTGCTTTGATTCTCGGTGCCTGTAGGCAAAACAGATGTTCGCAGCAGTTTGAACTTTTCTTTTGTTGCACTTGATTGAGCTGATGGCACCGCTTAGGTCACTGCTGTCACCCCCTTCAACTTTTGTCTGGGAGGAATAATGAAGAACCACGTATACATCAGACAGCATTTGACCAAACCATAAAAAAGCTATCAGATTCACGAACCATGGCTAGTGTTGATGGTTCAAGCGCACTTCACCTAGAAACGGATGCAGTACAGTCCAAATGTCTAGGTAGGATCCTTTGCAAAAAGGCAAAAATGGACGCTGGCAGATGCTGCAGTGTAATTCCAAACACATCACCCAACTGAAGGTCGGTATTCAGAAACCGAAGTGGAGCTCCTTGTGGTAGTGTGGGAAATACAGAGGCTCATCTTATCCGGGTGGCCGCTAATTTCGAGCTGAGAGTTGTCAATCACCCTCTCATTCCAATAATCAACTCAAAGACACTCGATGAGCTGATGACACCGAGGGAAGTTAGCACCCTACCGCATTACTGCCATATGGAGAGGCCAGGAGCAGATACAAGATGGTGAACTGGTTTTCTCACCACCCAGTGGAAGACCCAACTGAGTAAGACATGGAGGGTGAGTTTGAGATGGACTAGTGGCGGCTGTCAATTGTGATATCGGTGACAATATCTATAAGGACCAAGGCCATACATCAAGGTAGAAGGCAGAAGGATCAAGCCTACCGCCAACTTGTTGATGTAATCAATGCAGGATTTTCTGGAACAAAAATCAAACACTGGAGGAGATCAGACCATACCGAGACCTCCGCTAAGGTCGGACAGTTGACGATAGTATTGTGCTGTGGGGATCCCGCATTGTTGTTCCGAGAGCATTGAGGAAAGTCCTTAAACAATACACTCGTCTCATCAGGGACAAGACAGGACCCTAAGGCAGGCTCACCAGACAGTGTACTGGCCTTGAATTTCCAATGACCTAAGGAACCTCATATGAAGCTGCCCGCTCTGTCCACAGTGGCTTCTTTCCCAGGCACAGAGCCTCTGCTACAGGATTTGCAGCCTTCAAGGCTTTTTGAGAGTGTGGCGGTAGACCTATTTTACCAGGCCAGGAATATGTGTCACACCCTGTAAGAGCGCCATTCCCTATAAGATCTAGAGGGCCATTTTCTCCAAACGAGGCACAAGGTAATGACCTTTAAACTGCATAACTTCCTGTTGTATGTTGTTCCTTATAGCAGGCCAGTTCCCTATAGCGGTCCACATCCCTAGAATAGTCCACCGTACCCAAAGAAGGATGTTGCAAACAATAGCCATGTAGGTCGAAGTGCGGAGGTCAATAGTAGGATTCGACATGAACATCAGGTTGTATGGACCATTAGTGTGCATCAAGTTCAGCATGGTTAAAAGTAAAAGGAAAAGCAAGCATAAAGTGAACCCTAACGCTAACCATTGTGGTTCCCACAACCTTTGTGGTCATGACTTGTTTACAACATCCTTCTTTGGGTACGGTGGACTATTATAGGAACGTGGACCGCTATAGGGAACGACATACGAGAGCATTTTGATCTTCTGTTTTGCTCGCTTTCCTATGTCTTCGAAAAATAATACCCTCGTCCGGAATAGTTGATGCACGTTGTTTTAAATTTTCTTCCACCTCAATCTTCACTTAAGAGACGTTTTCACTAAAGACACATCTTCATGGGCTGTGAGCAGCTGCTTCTGGTTAACAGGCTGAGTAAACATTCTCTTGGAACAAAGGGTCCAAGGTTCACTGGCTCTCTTACAGGGTGTGACATACGCTTTTGCTATTCACAGACAAGTTCTCATGATGATCTCTGGTTGCCCATTGCAGACATAAGGTGTCATCTGACATAGTTGTCTGATTACTGAAAGACTGGTTTCTCAACAAGGGTATGCCTGTCAAATTTCTGTCTGACGGTGGTCTGCAGTTCACTTCACATACCTCAAAGACTTTTGTGAACCTCACATGACTGCAGCAGCCCTTGTCACCACCAGGGAAACGATGCTGCAGAAGCTGTGGTCAAGGTGGTGAAGTCTTCGATTTCAGAAGCCTGCAGCAAAGACAATCTAAACTTTGACTTGTTTCAAGACGCCATGAATTGAGTTTCACAACACACCCTATGAACATGGTCTGACCCCTATTCAACTTGTATACTGCTATCCTATGCAGTCCCATGTAGTGACACACTACCAGGCCTTCAAAGATATGTTGCAGAAGATGGTCAAAGATGCAGATGAGAAGTTTCAGCCATATTATGGGTGAAAGCAAATGGACGCCACGATAGCCACTCAAAAGCGCTGCCTCAACTTCCTTTAGGTGCAGTAAAACAAATCCAACATCCAGTAACAAAGCGCTGGGATGAGATTGTAGAAGTGATTGCTTGGAATCCACGTTGTCACAACTACCACATTTAGACTGAAGGTGGACAAGTTTTTTGGCCCAACAGACGTTCCTTATGTCGGTACTTTCCATCAGACACTGATTAAAGTCTTTGTGTTTACGTGATTACATTTTTTTGAATTTTTTCACCCTCTATCCCAAGAGGGACATCTGGCAGTTGGCTAAAACTTGATATTTTTCTAAGGTGTTTCCTAGAGCACAACTGTTGAGGGGGCATGTGCTAGTATTGTCATCACGCAATGTCACACTAACAGAACATACACATACACCTGTTTTCAATATGCACATCAGATGTATTAAGGCGTTCACAAAACCAGTAAAGATGCTTTTCTCGAGAGTCCGCTCCATAGTCCCTAAGTCTCTAGGTGTTGATACGGCTAGAGTATACTGTATACATTTACGTATTGTACACTATTGAGATTCCATAACCGCTGATTTCAAAGTGAAATTCTGAAATCCAGTAGTAGACAGAATAGTAGATTAGCTAAACACAGAGCTGATCATGGTGCTCTCCTAAGGTAGCAAGATAGCAGAAACAAGACAGAATTGAAATTGTAAACTGAAAGTCATGAAAAGCAACAAATATTTACAAAAATAGAAACGCCACATTTCCAACAATATAGTTAAAGAAGTTGATGTGGTACTGGTATCCGCTAACTTTTGCACATCATCTGCCCTGCACTTTGTGTTCTTTTGGTCAGTTGTCCAGGAATGTACACCACAAGGCTACACTGTTCTCTCGGAATACTGGAGGAACGCATCCCTTCCGAAGCCAGACCCTGTGGAGTATCGATGTGATTTTTTGCACGCCAGTAATAGTGACTTACCAGATGGCTGGTTTCGATTCTTGCCACCTGCTGGTGTTGCTATGCCAACCGCTTGTGTGCCAGTATTCCATTGTGGGACAGCTGCACCAGTTTGGATGAATGGTGTGCCTCTCAGCATTGGAGAGGGAGTCGTTGCAAGACAAATCTGTTCACATTGGGGGCCGGGGTCTTGCTGCAGCTCATCTTCATATATTCAGGTTCAGAAATGTCCAGGGGACTTCTTTGTGTACAAGCATACAGCTGCATCAATGCACTGTTCAAGGTCGTGTACAATCATATCATTTCCCTCTAGGGAATAGCATAACTTGACACTCACTGATACCATTAATGCAGCTTTCTCCAGATGTTTTAACTCATTTGACAATGTTGTAGCAGCAAGGATTACCCTCTGTTCTGTAATCAGGTTGAAAGTGGTAATACAACTAGACATATGGTGAGGGCATTTTATGTACATGACTGTGAGTCTTTCTGGAGATATTGTCATTCTACATTTGTGGTACTGGGCATAAATTTTGGGTGTCTGTTCATATAAATGTGAGGTAGATGTTCATCAATAGCAGACATTCTTTGCTAGGTGTGTAGATGAGGACTAAGCTTAACCACAGAACGTGAACTCCCACCAAGAACGACTATCTGAATGTATAAGTAGCAGAATAACACTATTGTCCCAGCAAACCACTGCCTTGCTTCAGGCAAATGTATGTCTACCACTAAAGTAGGAAGCACAAACAAGAAGCAGCATGGCAAAAATAACATTGTGGATCAAAATCAACACAAGGACCACATACCTAGAATGGAATAGTCATAACTAAATTGCATTAAGATCTAATTTCCTTACCTGCACTGAAACGTGCATTTGTTAACAATCAATGTGATGGCAACTGGTACAGCAGTGAGGTAAAAACAAATCCATAGTTTGCAAATGAGTGCTGGGAAGTTTTACTTTAATTTAAGAAGGCATGATATGTCCTGGAAGCTATGCAACGTATTGACCGATCTGGAATTTGTGCAAAGCCTAAATAATTACATGCATTATAGTCAATCGCATTCTCTGCTGATATCTATTTGCAGTGGCGGTGAGCTGTGATGAGCCAGTCAACATTATGAATGGTACAAGGACGGTGACAGGTTTCAACTTTGGAGATACCGCAGTTTATCAATGTCAGCCTGGCTATCGACTAGTCGGCAGCTCTACCATTCACTGTCAGGCTAGTGGTGCATGGAATGCCTCTGCACCTCTTTGTCAAAGTATGTACAGAAATCTACACATAAAGATTAGACTGCGGATATGGCGCTGAAAATGAGTAAACTTAACCGCGCTGATCACTCTGCTTTTCTGGTTAGGAGACATTGAGGTAAATTGCACTTCAAATACAATCACTTTCACCGTTAACACAGACTATGTGGGCCTCCTGTCTGCTGTCGGGCTTTCTCTGAACAATCCAGCATGTCAACCAACTGACAAAGGCGACACGCTGTATCTATCATGGGGTTTACCAGATTATGGCAATATAGTCACTCACAACGGAAACAAGGTGAGGGAGAACTCTATCACAAATGAACACTTAGAGTTTATTGCCGTCGTCAGGCCCGTGGGGGCTGAGGAGGGCTCCACAGACAATTTATTCGTGTCTGTGTATCTGTGTCCATCATTCTGCAACCATTACTAGCCAGCGCGCACTAATCACGTCTTTTTTCCAGATCAAAATGTATAGTAGGAAGGCGTACATACTTCAACCGAGCCATGCAGCGCAGCTGCAGCTGTTTGTAATGTATGCCAGGAACCAAGGTCTACCTTTCCAAACACATCACCAGAGAAAAACCTTTCCAAAGCCATGTGAAAAAAAAAGGAAGAGGAACAAATTCTAGATGCCAGGGAGTCCCAGGTCCACCGCTGATTTGATTGTAGCTGTTGCCATAAACTCTGAACTTTTGAAATTGTTTTTCTCTGATACCGATAGTGATAGGGAGTCCCAAGCCCACCGTGTACATACTTCAACCGAGCCATGCAACACAGTTGCAGCTGTTTGTAATGTATGCCATGAACCGAGGTCTACCTTTCTAAATACATTGCCAGAGAAAACCCTTTCTGAAGCCATATTAAGAAAAATAGAAGAGGAACGAATTCTAAACGCAAGGGAGTCCCAGGCCCACCGCTGATTCGATTGCAGCTGTTGCCGTGAGCTCTGGACTTTTGACGGAAAGGGCCACATGACTCATGCAGTTGAATGCATGCAGGTGGATTTGGTTCCGCCAAGCTGCAACATTTTCAGCATGCTGACATTGCGCTTAGTGCATTTAGGTTTGCTATTCAATGTTATTTGCGTGGCATTAGGCGTATATGTAAACCATATGGCCTGCGACGGCTCCATGTGCACGCCACTTGTTAGATACAATTCCGTTGATCTGTAAATATGCATTGATGATTCTTCCATGACATCATGCTGGGGAAAGTTCAATCAGAGATAAAATTCACAAACTCCAGCGAGATTATTGTTGTTGTTTTTTTACTTTTTTTTTTACTCAACTGTGGCATTCACAACTTTCAGCCATAGCGAATCACCGACTAGAAACAAACCACTCCATCTACCGGAAACCTAGGGTCATCGCACAGGAGCAGAACATGGTGAAAAGAAACGTCCAGGAAGCCTTGGTCATCCACCAGCTACAAAAGAAAAGTTGCACCATGAATGCCAACGGAGGCATGGCCTTGAGCAAACTGTGGTTGGACTTAGTTTAGAAAGCCTATGACAGCCAGCATAAAGTAGAGGACAGTCTAACATGAGCGTGTTTTGGATGAGAATAAGGTAACCATAGTTTCTTTGTCGCCTTGGTCTTGGCACGTGAGGTGACGATTAACGTTCGCCATCATACTACCCAACATCTACTATAAAAACATACCATGTGATAATCATTTCTACTTGTCTTTCTGATGAAGGTCCCAGTACAAAGACAGAAACATCAATAAAAAAAATAATCTTGCTGGAGTTTGTGAATTTTATCTCTGAATGCATTGATGAGTTTAACAATATTTCAGTACAGCTCTGTCTGTGTGGGTGTCTAATTATGATCAAGGCTTAGGTGGGAAGTAAAATCCTCGTCCATATAAATTAACTGATTTAGTTGAAGGAAATATCAGTAGAGCTGCACTGGTTATCCAAAGTCACTTTGAGTCACAGCCATTGCACGTATGTTTCTATTTTTTTTGTTTCTGTAGCCAATCTACACAAACACACTGCAAACCGCACAAGCAAGGGGAGCATTGATCAGTCATACTCATGATGACAAGCTGACAATCACTTGTACTTTTGACAACAATGCTGTTGTGTCTTCTGGAGGAATAAAACCAGACTTTCAGCAACAAACAATTACTGAGGAAGGATTTGGTCAGTACACCATTCGTCTAGACATTACTGACAACTCCTACAAAACTTCTATGACAAACTTTCCCGTTCAGGTTCAACTTTGAGATCTCATCTACTTCCATCTGAGCATTCAGTCAACTGCAGCCCTTGACATTTTTGCTGTTCATTGCTATGCAACACCACAGGCATCAGCTACTTCAACTCCTCAATATGAGTTTTTGAAAGAAGAGTGAGTGAAATTTTTTGGTTATATGAGAAAAGTATGCTACTGTGTAAAAGCAGGAAAAAGAGAGAAAGCAGAGGACTGAGAGATTGAGACAAAAAAATGATAAAAGTTTGCAAAAAGTAATTGTGGTGAGAGTTAGGAGTGAAAAGAACTGAAAATACCTGTAATTAGCTACAGCTTTCGAGCTGGTGCAACTTAATCCTCTATGTACACCCTTTTTCCTCTAGAAAGCTAATGAGCATACCCAAATAAGTCCAGGTCATGTGATTCAGGGTTGCTGACACAACACTAAAAAGCCTTATGTGTTAGACGGATTAATTGTTAAAATAATAGATATTTTCCTAGTCACTTGCTGAAACTTGCACCAATAGTGTTTCAGCCAAGTTGTGCATGTTTTGTATACACCAATACTTGGCAAAGTACTGTATTTAGTTTTGCTTCAGTTGCCCTCAGGATGAGACTCTTTTCATCAACTCTTCTTCTTCGGATTCCATGACTTTTGGGATGGAAGCATTCAAGTTTCTTGGTAGCTACCAATATGTGTATGCCCACTGTGCAGTCATTGTTTGTCACACAAGTCAGTTTGGAAACAGATGTGCACAAGGATGTTTGAGTGGAGCAGGACAAAAACAACGACAAGTTGCAGACGGTTCATTCTACAGTGGATCATCCATGCACACCATCAGCCAGGGACCGTTTACACGTGCAACAACTACAAGTGTTACCAAAAAAGGTAACAAGAATTAACTTGACAGAACCCAACAATCTAGCAAGTTGAAATACCTCAGTAAACAAACAATTGGCTATAGGCTAGCAAATAAGTTAGCACCCTTGTTAAAGTTACTCCAAAATCAATTTCATCTATAATTTTATTTTCTGATTATTTCCTTTATAATTGATCTCTGAAGTGCTGACAAGTACACACACGTGTTTGTTGACACAGCTGACCAAGTGTATGGATGTACCAACTAGTAGCAGCTCCTACAGCGACTTCATTGAGACTACCTAATGGTTATATAACTGACTGAGTAATTTGAGCCCTAGTAAAATCTGGTTATGCAGTTGTGGTGGTCACAGAGCCAGAGGCAGCAAAGACAAGTGGTCTGAAAGAGCCATGCTCAATTTCACACATCCACTGCTGTTATTGTTGCTGTTTGTTTTTTCTCTCCAAGTCAGACTTTCTTGCTGTTGATATAATGAATGAATCTGTAGGACATGGTGCAATGGGGCAAACACCTGTACATCAAAAATGCCACTTGCACACTGCATACTATAAGTACTATTCCTTGTGTTTCAACAGTCTCATTCACTAAACTCACACCATGGATTCTGATTCTGGTCTACAGCATCTTACTGTCCCCTCCATCTATAGACAGAAATCATAATTATTCTGTACCCTATATTTTGTGACTCCTCAGACAGGCAAAGCAGTGGATCAGTGGGTCTGGTCACTGGTTACATTCTGTCTGCTTTTGCAGCGATTTCAGCCATCTTACTGTTGCTGTAGACCAACATCTGTAGATGGCATCCCGATCATCAGCTTTGGCATTGTCTTTCTGTGCTGTTGTTATGGAGATCTAGAAGAGTGTAATGCTGCTGTCATGTGAGCACTAAGCAGTCTACAACCTAATACCACACTCCATCTGTGTTTTGTCAAGAGTTATTTACTCCCACACCTTATACACAGCTAATCCAATTAATACTATTTAATAGCTGTTTTTTTTTGCTTCCAGATTAGCGCTTTCATCAATCTCTGTAGAACAAGCTATGCTCTAAGCAAAACTGTTTTCTTCCGCATGTTCTAGTTTTGCTATAAGTAGTGTACCATTGTTGAACCACTGAACGGTAACTGCATCCAAAGGAACAGAAGTTTTTCATTCTCTTTCTTTTCTATTGTGAATTGGATTGATGAATGTCTAGTGCTGAGATGTGCAAATAGCATGTTGACCAACGTTCTCTTCATATTGGTAAAGATATTGTCAACAAAATGTAGCCACAGTTTTGGTCTGGTATGGTACAAATTCAAAGCTTCCTCCCCAAGTTCGGCCACGAACAGGTTCGCTCTGCAGGGGGGATGCCAGCTTGGGTGAACCCATGGGTGCTCCATCTGTTCACTCATGATGTCTTTCCTAAGGATGACAAACTTCCAGTCATGGATGTCGCCATTGAAGCTAAAAATCAAACAAGCAACACACGTGCGTGGGACCCTCACAGGCCCTACCTTTGCATGTATATAATGACTGATGAAGCCAGAGGCATTCTGGCGAAAAATCTAATGAAAAAGGTTTCTTGTGACTGTCAATGTGCTGGGAAATCCTCTTCATGGAACAGAGCTATACTTAATGCCATTCTAGTCCGGAGTCTCTGTTCACAGTGTTGCATGCATGTATTGCTAGGGCTGCTTTGATGCATCATCACCTGGTGTGTGATTCCTGAGTAATGACATGTGGATGTTCCCAGACAAGTTGGTTGTTGAAAAGGATGGCATGTTGTGGATACATTGGAGTGACCATTGCATGCTCCTGCTTTGTGCTCCTTGATTCGTGTGTGGACGGTGCAACTTGTATCTCTGCCATACTCAGTTAGCGGGCAATCATTGCAATCTAGTTATAAATAACTCTACTTTCCCTGTTCGTTGTGTCTCTAAATCACTGCTGGAGATTCCATTTCCAAGAGTGTTGACATTGTATTGTCTTGATGTTTGGCTGTGATATGATTGCCTGGCTAGTACAGTCAATGAAGGGGATAGATGTTAGGAGGGGTTTTGATATCTGTGTTTAATGTTTTTTCTTTCAAAACCATCCCTGAACTACTCTGTAACAGCCTGCTGTGTGTATTATTAGCTCTCCTTTCACAGCCTGAGACAACTCTGCTTTCTTTGTCTTCCTCTGCTCATTCTGCTAAATCATCATTAGAAGTAGACATGAAGGGAAATGTTGCAAATTGGCAATAGCCACATCCAGGATGGCTGTGGTGACAAAGATCTAAATCCCCACTGTCTATATCTGTAAAGAATTGTTTTGGCTTTTTGAAAAATGGTGATTGAATATCTGCATGGTACTATGTTTTGGCAAAGAGTCCTGGACTGATATACACCTTGAATAAAAATGGAGCAAAAACAGTTTACAGTTTGTGGGGATTATAAAAACAGTGTGACAGATGCTTCCAGTTTTATCCCCAGCATACCTAACAGGGCTGGGCTATGAAAGCAGTTTGCAGCAGCAAGAAAACATGTTCAGCTGAGGCAGATAAAGGAAGGTATCAGATGATTTTAGTCATGTTTATGTTGAAAAGAGCAGGTGATCTGACCAGCCTCTACAAAACTGTCAATTTAGGCCTGCCAGAGTGATCAAAAAAGATTCATGTTGCTCACTTTTAGTGCTGCAGCAAAGTTCACCATTCAGGTCTAAAATATGCCATATTTTATCTTGAAACCCCAAAACCAAAAAGAAAAGAAAGAAAAACAACCACTGGACTTTGACTGACATGAGAGTGAGAGTTTATTAAGATACTCCATTAATTTGACAATTATATGTGCCTGTGGTATTAAAACACCACTCAGCTCTAAAGGTGTAGTATTCCTTCTATATAAACTTTGAGAGGCTTAATCCATCTACTTGAAATTCATACAACAGGATGGCATTTAAAAATTGTTCAACCAAGGCACCCTTTGAAGAAAAAACTCTCTAGCCTGAAGTAGCCGATGCTTGTAGTGATAACAGTAAGGCAAAACAACGTCATCATTTGTGCCTCATGTTTTGTCCATGAAAGCATAGACAGGAACAGCATGAATGACAATGGAAAAATGTCACACTCACACTTCCTCAACTGGTACAAAGGCTAACACTAAACATGAACAAAGAGTATCATGACTTAAGTACAAATGATAAGGAAGTAAACATAAAATAGGTTGTAAAAAATGGAGATGGCGAAACAACAAACTGAACTTTAAAAAAATGGCCATAAAGCGGATTACAACTATGTGATCACCAAAGTAGCTCATCACAATTTGCTCTTACACAGATTTTCTTCCAGTTACTCTCCACCGCTTTATGGCTCACGACTTGGAACAGGCGTTTGCTGCATGAGCTAGATTGACTGTGTCCTCACCATCCAGGTAACTCTGAAATTTACAAATAACCTGCTCCCTATTCATTTTCTGCAAAACACCTTTAAGTTGCCCTCCATAGCGTTCAAAGGTGGGCTCTGGTGCCGCTTGAATCCTATAGCAGAAAAAAATGGTTTGGTCATACCATTCCTTGAAGCTTTCCAATACATCAGCAATGTTTCCCACCTACTGAAAGTCATAGTGTACTGATTGTACATAGCATATTGACTGTACATGGTGTACTGACTGTACATGGTGTACTGACTGTACAAAGTGTACTGACTGTACATAGTATACTGACTGTACATAGTGTACTGACTGTACAAAGTGTACTCACTGTACATAGTGTACTCACTGTATATAGTGTACTGACTGTACATAGTATACTGACTGTACATAGTGTACTGACTGTACATAGTGTACTGACTGTACATAGTGTACTGACTGTATATAGTGTACTGACTGTACATAGGACACTGACTGTACATAGTGTACTCACTGTACATAGTGTACTCACAGTACATAGTGTACTGACTGTACATAGTGTACTGACTGTACATAGTATACTGACTGTACATTATGTATTGACTGTATATAGTGTACTGACTGTATATAGTATACTGACCGTACATAGTGTACTGACTGTACATAGTATACTGACTGCACATAGTGTACTGGCTGTACATAGTGTACTGACTGTACATAGTGTACTGACTGTATATAGTGTACTGACTGTACATAGTATACTGACTGTATATAGTGTACTGACTTTACATAGTGTACTGACTGTACATAGTGTACTGACTTTACATAGTATACTGACTGTACATAGTGTACTGACTGTACATAGTATACTCACTGTACATAGTGTACTGACTGTATATAGTGTACTGACTGTACATAGTATACTGACTGTATATAGTGTACTGACTTTACATAGTGTACTGACTGTACATAGTGTACTGACTTTACATAGTATACTGACTGTACATAGTGTACTGACTGTACATAGTATACTCACTGTACATAGTGTACTGACTGTACATAGTGTACTGACTGTACATAGTGTACTGACTGTACATAGTGTACTGACTGT
>JAOWAW010113500.1:0-13394 GCA_028565695.1 Nicola tetela
CATACATACACACATACATACACACATACATACATACATACATACATACATACATACATACATACATACATACATACCAGTACATACATATATACATATACATACAGCACCATCAGCACCGTCAGCACCTTGACATTCTTGAGGCACTGATCATCAAGGCAACAAATCCGCCGTTGTGTTCGCAGAAAGAACATGTTTGATGTTTAAAAATGATGTGTTAACTTTTAGCGTCTGGTATCTTGATATCTTCATCACATTGTCATGTGTTCGCGCTAGTTGTTCGATGATTTGTCTGTTTGGAACTTACAAATATGTGTGTTTTTCTAGCTCATTTTTTTATTCCCAGTGTAAATACCTGATGAATGCTGGGCAAAAACGTCGTTGTTTTCTTCCATCATGTCTGTGAATTTCGTTCTCTTTTCTGTGTTAGATAAATAGATAGATAGCGTTTATGAGTAAAAATATTATGATGACTGCTTGCTTGCGCCTAGCTGACGTGATTGACATTTCTTAGGGCTGGGCATGTTCAACACAACCAAATCATGATTGAAATTTTGTTCTATTTTCAGATACTTGTCTGTACAGATGGCTCCGTCGCGCTGGCATTTCACCATGCAAGTCTGCTAAATATGAAAGGTCATTAAGAGCGGGTGGTGTGGCAGAAAAGAACCTCAAGTCTGCTGGGCTCTCACCGTTTTTGCTGAGCATTCCATTGCATGGGGACATAAAAAGTGCCACAGCAGTGAAACAGTGCATTAGTGAGTACAGACAACTATCCACATGCTCAAATCAGCATCAGAGAGGCTCAGTAGCACTCTCGCAAAATAATAGTAGTAATATGTGTGCTTTGTTTACGCAGAATTGAAGTTCTTCATTGCCTGATACTGGAAGTTGAAATATTACTAATAATTATTATCAGTCCAGACTTTAATGGTGCAGTAGCCTCTCAGAGGAAAGTTAAGGGAGCATCAAGTTACCTAAGCTTCTCAATGGCAAGCTTACACCCTTACCGAGAAAACTTCAATGATGATTCTAGGACTCTTATTTGAATATTACAAATGGGACAGGACAGTTGAAAACAAATTGATTCTTTGAATTTCCTAGAGTTGTTACAGCTCACTAGAATTCGGTTTCATTCTGCTGTAATATGGCAAATGAGCTTATAGTGTCGTTTAAAAATGGAGCTCCAGCAGAATTACATCTATAACATAAAATGAAAACAGCATGGGCCTGATTTTCTATACCATTGACTGAGTCACCAGCCCGTCAACTGTCCAGAATTTCAAACCCAGAAATTTTCCGGAGCCTGAGAATCTCTTTTTAGACTGTGTAGCCAACTGAACTGAGTGAGGATAGTTTCAGCATATCAGGATGTAATTGGATTTGATTGCCGTCTAGATAAACACAACGACATGCACTTTTTGGAACAAGCACCATGCAGGTAGCATGAGGATACAAACTTGAATTCACATCTTTGATGCAGCCCCAATCAACAAATGGTTGCATTTGAGAATGTAACCATCTAAACTGAATAAATACATGTAAACCTATCATGCTTGAGATGGATGCAGCTGCCTGATTAGGAAGAAGTCAGATAATCATTTGCAGTGAAGAACACCTAATACGTATACTGGCCTGACATCTACTCTGCACATTATTGCACTTGCCACTATTTAGAGCTGTGCATAGCTTGTTGTATTGGTTGTATGACAATTGCAACCTGCTCCTGACTCACAAGAAACTTTTTTCATGAGAAATATTTTTGTGACTGGTGTGCTGGGAAATTCTCTTCATATTATGGCTACCCAGTCAGGATCTCTCAAGTACAACCTCTGATCCTAACATCTAGTGATAAGAGAAGTTTGTATGTACATGTACATTGAAATGACTTATATGGAAATTTCCTCCGATTCTTCACTGGCCTGTCCAATGCCCAATTCTTTGATTCCACCTTGATAGATGGGCAAAGCAAACAATGTCAAGATTACAACCCTTGCCAACGCAGAGGGGAGTGCGTGTTTAGTTCAACTCGGCGGATCAATGTGTGCACATGTCGTAAAGGACTTCATGGAGACCTTTGTGAGAAAGGTAAATGTTTATTATTCAAGTTGAGAAAAAAAGAGCCTACTGGCATCATTCATTGAATGTAATGTGAAAGGCATTTATGTTTACATTTATTCTGATGATCACTAAAAGCCAATGCAGAGAAAATGAGAGAGGTGGTATAATATACTAGTAAGGGGATAGATCAGACAGAAAAAGTAGAAATACCATATTTCAAGAATAATTGTTGCAGCCACTACTGAAATTGATGGAGTGATATCAATGATATGGTGATTATTTGAGGGCAACGATTATTGGAATTCGGCGCAGATTGTCTGCGGGGATTATTCAAGGGTGGTGATTACTAGTATTTAAAGAAACATGGTATGTAAAATAAAGAAGACAATGAGTATGATGCCCATGTTTGACAAGTGCAGTTATTGATCGTGACTGCATGTCCTGGTTAGTCATCATGACTGTACGACAAAGAAGTACAAGTGCATTTAAACGACAAGATGTCTAAAGCAGCAGCTAGTTTAATCTTGAATTTTTGTATGGGAGTGGGCATTACTCAGAAGCATTATGATTAATTTAACACTCAATGGTATATCACTTGTGTTCTACTCCCTATTGAATTACCAGTACAGTATCTTGGCAGTTCGTGTTCAGGCTTAACAAATAAATCTCCTTGCCAAATGTGACTTCCTCTCTATTAATTGCTGTTTCCCATTTCTTTCAACTGGACAGACTGCAATGAGTGCTTAAAGGAACAGCCAGCTCAGTGCAAGAGCATACACCACAATTGCCAGGACAACACTATTTGCCGCAACACCCATGGATCCTTTCGGTGTTTATGCAAGAAGGGCTTCAAAAGCAATGGACTGAAATGTATCAGTGAGTCTGCTATGCCAAATTCTAAACTATGGGTTACTTGGCCACATAGCTGAATCAATAAACCATTCTGGCTTGGCACATTCTGTCAGCAACTTTTTTCATGAATGTGCATTCTTCAGATGTAAATGAGTGCAAACAAAAGCCGTGCAGTCGCCATGCCAACTGTAAAGACACCAACGGATCATACATATGCTCTTGCTTTCCTGGTTATCAAGGCAACGGCAAAGTTTGCCTCCGTAAGTTCCAGTATGCTCTCTTTTATGTACGAAAGAAAAACAACCTGAAGGATTGCTATCATTGAAACATTGACATTAAATTTAGCCATTGAAAAGTTTATCTTCCTTTTCATTGCTGCACATATGTCCATGGCAGACCAAAGTCTCTCTTTTGCTGTCTTTTGTGCTGTTAGCCATTGACGAGTGCCTCAGCAAACCATGCCAAAATGGTGGGAAATGCCACAATCTTCTCAATAAGTACACGTGTCATTGTCCTGTTGGGTATGAAGGCATGCAATGTGAAAAAAGTATGTAAGGAAACAAGTGAAGGATATCAATGATGAAGATCAGGCTGGCTTACTTAAAATTAAGGGCTACACCTCATTGCTTTTTTGGCCCCACAGCGTGGCTTGTAGACACAGTTTCCTATAAGGCTTAAGAAAAGTGGAATGAGAAACTTGAAGATACTCATGATGAAAAAAGTAAGAGCCACGAGTGGGTCTGGATGGTTTTACTGATAACTGTATAATGATGAAGTGATAGCACACTATTCACACTTTAGAATGTGATTTCTTCACGTGTGACCAGCATGAAGTTGATCATGAAACTCTATCTCGAAGGGGGTTGCAGTCAAAGATTTTGAGCACTCACAATAAATCATGCGGCATCTTTCTGCAGAGTGGCTACAAACTGATGTTCACAAACCTCTTCCTGCTGCATTACGAAATGTGACCAAGGCAGTGCAGGACTTGGCAGAAAAAGTGAAAGAGCTGGTAAGCAGACTTGTCTTGGCATCACAACCATACCTACCCCAACCGTACACACACTTACACATTCATGTATGTAACTGACACATAAATAATTATAATCATAGTGGGCAATCTGGTTTCTTTCACATCAGTAGGTTTTTATGTGCTTATTCTGAAGAATCATTCAAGTACCAGTTCTGTTAGCACTTAATTTGCTCTGCCTTTTCCCTTCAGAATAAGATGGTGAAAACACAGCAGCAGACCATTATGAAACTTGGTGAGAGAGATGCTTTAAACATGCTTCATCTGAAATTGCGTGGCCTTAAACACTTAGGGGAATTGAGCCTATTTAATTTGTTTCTAATGGCTTCATATTACTTATGTCATGTTAATAAAAGGGCATCTGCACTCCAAAAAAAAACTTTGCCAGATTGTTCTCTTCCCTTTGGAATGTCTCTGCATGAAGCAGCAGAGCAAGAGCTGCTGCCTTTAGCTGATTGACGGAAGGCAGCTGCATGATCTCACCCCCGCCTGTGATACAGGTTGTCCCAAACTTCCAGCTGCGCTTCTACATGTACATCATTTGCATGTGGACACAAGTACAATGCCTGTGGTCAGAAGCTCTAGTCTGAAGACAGGAGTCACAAATTCCTCATCCGTCATTGTATTTCGGCTCACATCTACATCCTAAAAGCTTGGTGTCCTTGCTGCCATAACCAAAATTTCAACAAGGAACTGCACAACTAACTCTTATTTCCAGTAAGGATCAGAGATTGTGAGCATACCTTAATGCAACGTTTTTTACAGCAACTAATTTTAGTGAATTTTAGTGAATTGGTAAAAATCACTGAATTAAGTATCTGTTAAAATTACAACACAAGCACGTAGTCTCAGTGAAGGCCAGAATGGTTACCCTTAAGCGATGTTTCTTTCTGCTCCACAAATTCCAGAACAAATACTTGCACAAACAGCAATTTAAAAGTCCAGAAAAGAAAAGTGTCAATCATCACCAATAATGACACAGCTGCTGCCTCAGTCTCCGTTTCTGTCTGTCTCCATGGCGGCTTTTTCCACACCAACATCACAGACAGAGTCTTTGTCAGACTCTGGCTCATTGAGTACAGCCTCGATGACATTGAATGATCTGTCAACAGGCTCACTGTAGAGTTCCCCCTGAAGAGAATTGTACTTGGTGATGGCCAACCTCTCTTTCTCAGTGTTCTCCAATGAAAAAATCCAAACCACTTTCTTGAAAATCACTAAAATTAGCCCAAAATTGCTAAATTTAGTTGCCGCAAATAATAGTAGCACTATTAAGGTAGCCATTGTACACAGAGCTACACATCTACATGTAGAAGTACAACTGGGAGCTCGGAAATACTACTTCTGTCACAGGCGGAGACGAGATTATGCGGCTGCATTCAGTCAATCAACAAAAGGCAGCAGCTCTTACTAATGCTACTGTGTGCAGAGACTTGTGAAAGGAAGATGATGATCTAGTGAATATTTGATTTTTGCCTGCCCTTTTAACAAAATATCTAGCAAAGATTCACACAAAAATTTTGCTCTTAAGAGTTTAGTTGTAATAGTGACAATATCTCAACTGACTGGTCATAAGAAAGAAACACTGACACTGGACTAGAGGAATGAAAAATTCCCACAGCTTGTTTTTGTTTGAAAGCACAGTCTGTGAAGATTGAGGTAGGCACTTCTTGTTCATGTTACTCAGTTGGGAAATGATTTTGCTAATTCGGCACTGAGTAATACTTCTGATAAGAACACATTTTTGTTTAATTAATTTTAATTAATTTCTGTATAGCAAGTTCAAAACCACTAAATTTCTTGTGAAAAAACACTTTATTTCCATTCTTAGTGTGTTTTTTTGCTGTGTTTTTTTTTTATCGCAACTTTTACAACAATGCAGTTGCCACCACCCTAGGGAGGGACTGGTCTTGACTGCTATGTCTAATTTTTATCTTAATTTGCAGCTGAAGATGACTGCAAACCAAATCCATGCAGGCATGGAGGACAATGTGTGGATCAACAGAATGGTTTCCTGTGCCTTTGCATGTGTGGTTTTGTTGGGAGAACTTGTGAAGGTATGGAGGCTGCATGGATGGTACTACAACAATTGGTAAAATGCATTTAAAATAATGAAAATTTCCATCTGTCTCTGACTTTCACAGTCCGAAAGAGATCTAAACCAGCAAAATCCTGCCAAATGCTTTACTCACTTGGCCAGCGATCCTCTGGTAAGTGTTAAACAATATATGGTTTTGTGCTCTGCAGCATTTAGCCACCTTCTTCTGGTTACTGTTCTGTGTGGATGTGTGTTAGTAGGTGTACATGTGTGAAAGTGAAAGAGAAGGAAAGAACGGGAGAGAGACACTATAACGTCTATGAGGGATGTGTGCATTTTTGTTGCCACATGTGCGATTTCTGGAATGTTTACCTCTTTTTGGCTGAAAGTGGGCAGAGATCAGCAGGAGTGCCATCAAAATAAAACATAATACAACTACAGCTTTATCAATAGCAGCCTGATGAAGGGAAAAGTTATTAGCCCTGGTGAAATCTAGGAAATTTCTTGGCTTTGACACCCCATCTAGTTAGATCCAGTTTTGCCAACTGGCTTTACCAAATTCATCAATCACTTATTCATCCCTTTCTCTTCCAAAAACTGAAGTAGGAAAATTACTGAAATCAAAAGACAGTGTACTGAAAGGTATAAATTGATCAATAAAGGCTAGGTGGGTAAAGCATGCTTCTTCCACAAAGAACCCTGCATGCACCATGGCCCAGCACATGTAGAACTGTGGTCTTGCACACTTCCATCCAGAGCTCATAAGTTTTATGAGGCTGCAGTTATAGGACGTCATGACCACACAGCACTCACACTGTAAAAGACGTGCACTTCAAGTAATGTATATTTTGGCTTAGCTGCTGTTGTTACTTTGACTGAATTTCTACAAAACTTGTGGTCATGTGGAACCAGAAAAGACTGAAAATGTCATATCCCATAGTAACATATGAGCAAGGTTTGCCATTTAAAAAAAGTAAAGTGACTTTATCTTTTATGTGCATTGGTTGGTAGCACATTTTGGTAACCGCGGGCTTTTGCATGGCTTTACCACTCCCAAAGACATGGTGAAGTAGGTGAAGCTTCTCTAATTATTTCAAGACCCTGGGTGAAGGTTGGGCAAATTTGCCTCTCAGCCTCAGTTAGAAAGTGAGCACCCGAGTGGATTTGAACCCGACATGCACAGTGAATCGCACCTCCAGAATAGAAATTCTGTGCACTAACCACCTGCATCACTGAGGTAGTTTTGTGCACGGACTCTGCATTATAATCAGTTAACAATAATGTGAGCTGTTTGACATGTCCTTAAACCCCATGCAAGGCATGCTGTATGCACCGATGTGAATATCACAATCCTTTGAGTCAAATATTGATATATCATTTCTGTCAGCTGCATGTTTTCCCTCTGTTTCAGCCCATACATGTATAACAACAGTCAAAGAGACATTTTAAGTTAATAATTTCTAGTTGAGGAGATAAACAGGGGAGAATGTAGTATGGCAGTACACTTCGTTTGAGAGGTGTTGAAGTCATCACTTCATTAATCTGCAAAGCCACATGGTTCTGTGTGAGTGTTGCTCTGCAATAGTGAGCTTAAAACATGTTTTTTTGTAAAATGTTATGGTTCCAGGAATGTACCGAATTAAAGTTGGGCATTCTCATATAAAGGTTAGTGCACATCCAGAGTAACAACAGGGGGAGTGTATGTATATGCACACATATACATGTTTGTATGTATACATGTATAATATACATGCATGTAAATATTCGTGCATACACACACACACATATATATATATATAATTATTATTGTGCCTTTTAATGACCTCTACTATTTTCTCCCATTTACCACAGTGGTCACTGATGATAAATGGTGTGTGGACTACTAACATTGACCATTCTTCCCGATGTTTGCACACTATTGAATATTCATTCATTTTCTAGTATACACAATAAACAGTGTATTGACTGAGACATTTGTTAATACAAGGTATATAGACTGAGGGGAATATCCTATACTCACATATAAATAAATAAACATATATACATATATATGTACGTAATAGGACCCAGGTTGGATGTTTCTATACAGAGATAGAACCAAGTACAAAAACCGAGGCGAAGCCGAGGTTTTTATTTGAGGTTCTTTGTATACAATAGTAACTGAAGCTGCGGGATTATCGCTGAATAGAAACCAAATAAAAAAAACCAAGGCAAAGCTGAGGTTTCTTTTCCACAATAATCCCAAAGCTGAGGTTACTATTGTACTTAGAACATTTATGACCACGTCCTTGGCTTTCCTTTTCATTTTTGAAGAAGAAAGAACTCCTGAAAGGAAATGACGGCTAGCAGCTGGCTGAGCAATGCACATACAATTGCTTAAGAGTCACGCATTATCATCTGTCAGCAAGCAGTCCCTCATGGCATAGTTGGATAGGAGCGTGACTTGTGATCCAACAGTCCTGGGTTCAAATCCCGGTTAGATTCTTTTGTTCGTGTTTTTTTTCCTTTGTCATTCTTCTTCTTCTTCATTGAAAGTCAGACTAAGTCCAGAAGTTTTTATTGTAATAATAACCTGTTTTATTGAAATAAAAACCTGCCTCAGTGTTTCTAAGGCTGAAGAACAATTGCTGTGTATTGCATACAAATCAAATGGTGCGGGTGAACAAAACATGGCTATAAATGTTCTAAATAAGAAGAAGAATGACGAAGGAAAAAACATGAATAAAGGAATCTAACTGGGATTTGAACCCGGGACCTTTGGGTCATGAGTCATGCTCCTATCCAACCGTACCACAAGGGACTGCTTGCTGACAGATGGTAATATGGGACTCTTAAGCGATTACATGTACATTGCTCAGCTGGCCACTAGCTGTCCTTGCCTTTCAGCAGTGCTTTCTTCTTCAAAAATGAAAAAGGAAAGCCAAGGATATGGTCATAAATGTTCTAAGTACGATAGTAACCTTAGCTTCGGGATTATTGTGGAATAGAAACCTCATAAAAAACCTCGGCTTCACCTCGATTTTTTATTCAGTTTCTATTCAGCAATAATCCCGGGGCTTTGATTACTATTGTATACATATGTTATATATATATATATGTATATATATATATATGTTATACACATACAGGGACATGACACCATGGCTGGTGAGTTTTGCATCATCATTGAAGCATCACACTGTAGCTCTTGACATCAGCACTGAGCTAAAGATGCTGTGATGTATCTATGTCAGTGGAAGGGTATTTATGCATGCATCAGGTGTCTGCTGTTGCTTTGACCTAAGATGTGAGCTTACACCCGTGGCCAGGACTGAGAGACTATTTTGCTCTTCCAAAGCATATCTTTGTCTTCTGAAAGCTTGCTTTTGGTGCATTTGACAGAATAGCAAATCACAGAAAGTGTAATCCTATTTCTGAGCTGTGTTAGAGCTGAGGTACAGTATGAGGTTTTGACATAAGCAAAAGAAAATTATGTATGATTACCAAAATTTAGACCGACAAATTACCACTATTGTACTTGCTTGTATAGAGACAACAATTTTCCTCATCATAGTCATTACCTTTACACCTGTGTGTGCTCCTACTTGCTTGACAGTTCTCTTTTATCTTATCCCCAGGTCTACCCAATCCAACAAAAATAATCCCAATCAATCAGTTTCTCACTTTTCACTGGCTGGGAGCTCACAGCAGACTCAAACCTGCAGCAACCTTACACCTTGCCAAATGAAAATGACAACCTTAACTGCTCGACCAATCTGCCAGTTCAAAAGGACAGGTTGCATGGTGACCTTTGTGAATTCAACTCTACATGATCCAATATCCGATGTGTGAGACAATACAAAGTGACTGCCATCCTGTAGTCTACATCTGCAACAACTTGAGCTAGGCCCAATATTTAATAGTTTATTATAATATACCCTAGGCCTAGCTCAGGTCATCGCAGATGTAGACTGGGAGTCGATTTGTAGTGCTTTGTGCAGTGGATAACAGACCATGTAGAACGGAATTCACAAAGCTCGCCATGAAACCAGTTCTTTTGAACTGGTGGATTGGACGAGCGGTTAAGATTGTAATCTTCCTTCGTCTAAGCACCAGGTTGCTGTAGATTTGAGTCTGCTGTGTGCTCCCTGTCAATAAAAAGTGATAAAATGATTCCTTATGATTCTGCTGGCTTGAGTGGTTATTATGAAAAGTGATCCTAGATATCAAAATGAATATCATGTAGTTGGCATCAGGAGATTAAGTGTATTATCGATCACCGATTGCAAAGACCTTGTGGATTGTAAATGATTAAACAGGATTGATGTTTTGGTTTGTGCACATGTTGAAGGTTTTCTGTGACATGACGGCTGGAGGGGGCTGGATGCGTGCCATAAACATTGATGCAAATAAAACTGGATGCCCAGCGGGGTTTCTTCAAGTTTCTTCACCAGTGCAGGTGTGCACTCTTAGAAATGCTCCAGGGTGTACTTCTGCGTTCTTCAGCTCACATGGCATCCCTTATTCTGAGGTTCGTGGATATGCTTATGGCTTTCAGGTGAGGCCACAAATCACATGCCACCAGGGTGCAACACCCTCTTCGCTTGTGCACAATTTGATGCTTGTCTTCAACAAAATGTTATTTTCACCTAACTGTGTTGGCCTTCCTGACATCAGTGACACTTGTCTGCTGTTGCCAAGAGGACTGACCAAATTCCAAAATCAAGGCATGTAATGGAGAGGCAAAGATTAGACAGTAACAGGACTAAACATCAACTATAGCTCCATGTGACCGAAGCTGAGATGAAGTAAACAAATTAAAAAGCATAAACAACTAGTAAGCTGCAATGATCAGTACTATGCTATAATAACTATGGAGTGCAATGATCACACTTTGACCAGTAGAACAAAACAAATACTCTCTGTTTGTTCTCTTGCAGTTTCGAAGTTCAGATGGCTTTTATGGTAGAAATCATCATAACATCGATCAAGCGTATGTGGATGGTGTTTCAATCACTCATGGCTCACCAAGAAAACATATCTGGACTTTTGCCATTGGTTATTCACAAAGCCGACGGACTGCATATATCAATTGTCCCTGTTCTCAACATGGTGGTCCTAAACCTCCATCATTCGTTGGCAACGATTTCTACTGTGAATCAGGCAACAAAGGATGGCCTGCTACGGACATCTGGTACAGAAAGCGTCTGTGGGATGGACACTGTGTAGTCCAAAGCAGGCAGTGCTGTAGCCGAAGTGGCATGCCATTCTTTGTGAAACAGCTGGGCCGTGTCACAAGAGACAAGCTAGAGGTTAGGCTTTGTCAAGACCAAGGCACTCGTGATGAAAACACAGGGGTTGAGAAAATGGAGCTGTTTGTGCGCTGATAACATCGAATCACGTTTGCCAGTCTGATTTTGAATTGACAGAAGTTTCTGGTAGATTTTCCTTTCTCCTTTCTCTGCTTTGCAGTAGTTAACACTAGCTTTCCTTTAAATCTTTCGTGTTGCTATGAATAGATGATTTTCATTCCACACTAGTGGATTCCTCCTTTCATTTGATGTGGTTTTTTTCTTTCTTTTATTTGAAACCATAATTACATTTCTCAGTTAATGCAAGAGAGAACACTTGTGACGTCTTGCTGGTCAAGCCAGGGACACATGCTGACTAAGATTAGCCCTAAATATAGCTGACTACAAAATCCTCTATACCATTCACCAGCCTACAATGATTAATTTTATAACTGATCGATCAATTTACTAAGGATGACACGAATGTTCGAAGGTTCGAAAGGTTCGTTAACAAGGGCGAATACGAATAGTACCACTCCGCAACGAACATTCGTTTAGCATTCGTTAAGCGTGTATACTAGTATCACCGCATACTAGTACTAGTACATGTTGTACCACTTAGAATCTCGCACTGCGATATATTTAGACGCTTACATACTTTGGCCACTCTATACTTTATCATGCCGGCGAGGACAGCGCCGCCAGCCGCGCTAGGCCCGGTCGAAAAAATGGCGTATCTTTGCGTTCGGTAAGCGCAAGGTTTGAAGAGTCGGATCCCCAGGCGATGAAACGAAATCGCACGCTAGTCAGTAGTCCGCTCGCAGCGTTCAGTGTATCATCTGCGATAGGGCCTTCTTGCTTTTAGTATTAGTTCTATCAAGCCTGCGTAGTACACAGAGCAATCGTGCTTTTCGTGCCTTTGTCGTTGTCTCAGGAATGGCGGTTATACACCAGAGAGCCACCAATTTCTTCTCCTCTGATGAGCTGTACGCCGCTCTGCCTCTAGCAACTCTAGCGTGAAAAACGGGTGGGAATACCGCAGTCTTGCCGCGGCATGCTGCGCTCTATTCATCGGGGTTTTCGCATCCGCCAGCGAAGATACCGCTTGCCTTCGGATGTTGGAAGAACTCACTTAAATGGAAATCTGTACAGTGATCACAAAATGTTACAATGAAAGCTGAGAAAAGAAGCTTTCGAAATTCAATCCCCGGCTACCAAGCTACCCTACATCCACCACACTGAACTGCTCGAGTAGTACTCTAAAGGAAGAGGTATAGTGGAACAAGAAAATAACAGAGCTTCGTTTAGAAGGGAATATCTCTAACTAGCGACAAATGACGGCTCTGGTAATATTTTTTTCATAAAGCTGAAAAATTCAGCTTTCCTATGGTGTGCGGCTTGCTGAACTGGGAGATTTACTGGGAGTATTTTAGTCAAATGCTAATTTTTTGTGTTAATGGTGACTTAATACCGATATGATAGTCATTATAACTCATGGAATGTATATAGAATGTTCGAGAATACATTCGTTAAGGAAAAGAAGGTTCTTTAAGGTTAGCAGCACATTCGTGTCATCCTTACAATTTACGTTGTGCTGTAGCCATGGTAACAGAGATCATTCTAGAACATTCGAACATATGTTGAAGCGAAAGAGAAACATTCCGTTCTTAGAAAAACATTCGTTCCCGGGCCTAGTCACCACTACACTCTAGATAGGCTTGAGCTGAACAGGTGCGATCGCGAAGCATGATGGTGCTGATCCACCAACCATCATACCCCGCTGATGGGGAATGGTCCGTACTAGTGGGCGCGTTCGATTAAAAACTTTCCCACCAATGTTCCCGGCCACGCAGGAACATATTTTTGTAGCTTTGGCAATTTATCAATAAAGCACGCCTGATTCTTTCGTGGTTTTCATTGGCGAGCTTTTGTCTGGCCAGGCATGCCCAAACAAGAAGGCATTGCAAAATTCTCCAGATGGACGTATTTCTCCTTGTTGAAAAACCGCCATTTTGTGCACACGAGCATTGAATTTATGCCTGGTTGCTATTTCTCAAGGTACCGAGTAAGTCTTCTTCTTCTTCTTCTTCTTCTTCTTCTTCTTCTTCTTCTTCTTCTTCTTCTTCTTCTTCTTCTTCTTCTT
>JAOWAW010113511.1:0-13392 GCA_028565695.1 Nicola tetela
TCTCTCTCTCTCTCTCTCTCTCTCTCTCTCTCTTTCTCTCTCTCTTGATCTCCCTGACCACACCTTGAACACTTTTTTCATCTGTACAAATTAAAACACTTTTGGTAACAGAATTGTTGGCTTCTGAACAGTTGGTATCCTTTAAATTGTTAGTCTGTTGGGCTTTGCAAAATGTTTTCTCAGATGTTGCTTATGACTAATACCTCTCGTGTATTATCTGTCTGCTATGGTCTGCATGTCTCACTTTCTGTCTGTGTGACTTCCTCCTCCTCCTCCTCCTCCTCCTCCTCCTCCTCTTGACAGAATTTCATTGAGACTGACCAGATGGGTCGGAAAGCAGACAGCACCCCAGTGACTGTGGTTGAGCAAGGTCACGAGCACATCACTTTTACCAGTTTCTTCCCGTACTGGGAGAAACAGCTGTGGGACAAGGTACACACACACACACACACAAACACACACACACACACACACACACACACACACACACACACACACACACACACACACACATACGTACACATTTTACTAGACTGCCTGAATGTTTTATGTGGTGTGGTGTAAATATGAGTGTTTAGCACTCACTAGTGTTGAAAACTGTTGTTTGTAATTCAAACTGCTGAGGAAATCAAACAGTCAATAAAGAGATTCATGTGAGAGGGAGGCAGAAACAGGATGCTTAAAGGGAGGAGTTCTTTTTTCTAGTGGTAGAGAGATGGAGGGAATTGAATGGTTACCATAAGGACAGAAAACCAAGCACAGAGATAGATTGATAAAGAGAAACACTATAAAGACAGGACAGACACACAAGGCTAGTTATATGATAGAGATGGAAACCTGCTGAGAAAGCACAGATCAGAAATAGTATAATTGATCAAAACAATGTAGACATTGACTCTCTAGCCCTCCCTTGGTTTCCAATAGTCTCAAAATTATTATGTCTAGGGGTGTGTATGGGCCAGTGAGCATCATGTCTGTCTGTCCTAAGTTGTTATTTGACTCAACCATGTTTGGGCAATCTCATTTACAGGATGTCCAGTCATTTGAGGCGCTACAGAGGGACGTGTGTGGGAAGAGGGAGAGCATTATTTCATCAGATGTGAGTGAGCATGAAGCAGTTGTACAAACTTATTCAACTATATCGCAGCGCCATGTTCTGGTTGTACTGTTGACGTCTGATCAATGAACCCCTGCTGCTTATAGGGAAAGAAATGTTGCATATGTATTGTCTGCATGTACAGTGTCACAGCATGCTATTTCACAGTTTATTTCTTCCATTCTACTTAGCTTAGCTTTTTAAAAATGTAAACATCTCACCCATTTATCATTTTTGTTTTATCCAGAGCCAAGGTGCTGTAAGCTCCAGTGGACGCTCATCGGTTGTAGGTGATGTGCGCACCTCAATTGCCCCAGTGCCAGCTTTGGAAGCACAGCACGAAGTGCCGGAAACACCATCAGTTGTCCATCTTTTAGATAACACAGAACAGCCAAAAGAATCCCCTGTTGAACCAGCAAACGATACACAAGCTTCGCCCGCGGAGCCTAATGAACCACAACAAGGGAATGAGCTGCAACCAAAGGAGACATTGTCCTCTGAGAAGACAAACGACAGTGAAGGAGGAAGGCTCACAAAAGAAGAGCAGAAGCCTGCAGATGATGAAGAGCAATCCAATCCTTCGGAAAACACAGCTACTGCTTCTCTTGTAGCATCTCAACCAGAAGAGTCAAGTTCTGTGGCCATGAGTAATGAGGAAACAACAATGCATCAGTCTGAGCTGGCTGCTGCTAATGAGGAAGACCTTGTGGACAAAATTGCTGCTGCGGGCACTCAAGAAAGAGGGACTGCAGAGCCCGTTGCAGTGGCAGATCTAAATCTAGAGCAGCCACATGTTGAAGAAGATTCACGTGTCAGCCCTGCTGGTAACCAGTGTATTACAGAAGGGGAAGCAGTCAGTATGGCCATGCCGTCACTACAAGTACAAACATGTGACAAAGCTAATGTTAGTGCTTCGGAAGGAGACAATGTTTTTGTTGACAATATGCTGAGACCTGACTCCGCTTCACCACTCAGCAACATCCTCAGCTGCCTCAGTACATCGACCATTGATATCCTCGACACAAGAACATCCATGACCAGTTTGCTAGGTGAGGACAAGCAACCATTATTGTGTGTGTGTGTGTGTGTGTGTGTGTGTGTGTGTGAAATCTGTTTCGCTGGTAATCAGCTAATTAAAAAATAGATCTAGACGTTATGACCTGCTTTGATATTAAGCGTTTCATTGACTAGGTTGACATTGACTGATTGAAATTCGTTGACAGACTCAAGGGGAAGGCAACCCCCCTCCCCCTCCTTCAGCGCTCCAACTGGCTTTTAACAGCAGTGCTTTGGCCCGTACATGCATGACACAACACCGGCTGTTGTTGCATGCTGAGAGGCATACAGATCTTTCAGCAGCGGACCTACTCTTAATTATGTTTTTGATGATGCATGATGGCATGGTATAGAAGGCCTCTACAATATCACAATTGCTAGGGGGGTCAATAAGCATAATTTTTCAAATACTCTGGGAAAGAGCCCCAAGACCCCTTTCAGAGTCTGTGCTTCCTGGTCAGCTTCGACATGTAGGGCTCTAGGTAGAACCAGCAGTACCAGAAAAATGCCAGTTAGCTCCACTAGCAGCTGTTTGCAATATTCCCAAATTTTAAAAAATAAACGGATACATGCACACAGTATAGTATAGTAGTAGCGCACATCACACAGCACTTTCACTCATGTTCCCCTCTTGTCTTCGCCATCATTACCTGTTAAGCCAGTTGAAGTTAATTCCTAGCTAAACCCATAGATCCGCCGCTGAAATTTGACCAAGCAAGATTATGATTTGGTCACATAATTAGCATCATTATATTGTCGCTCGTAATCATATCCGGTTAGATCGACACATGCCCTAATGGGTGACTCACTGCATCTTCCACAAGCTAATGAATACCCATATACCCGGGGTGTTTCTTTATATAACTGGAGTGTTCATGCGAGGCATGAGATTGTTCTGAGTCAGTTAAGAATTGAACACTTTAGTTGGTAGCCTTACAATAAAAGTTCAGTGTCAATGCAGGCATATGGGTGTTCTAAGGTCAATGAGAGCTGAAAGAATTCACCTAAGATGCATTGGTTGCTGGTTTGTTTTTCTTCAGGTGATGACGTTGACTTGAATGGAATGATCAAAGATTTGGACAGTGCTATTCACAACATAGCAGTTAGCAGTGTTGATCTTTCGTCTGAACCATCTTCTCCAGTCAAGAACAAGAAACATTCAGAAGGTGAAGAAAGCACAGCTGTTCAAAGTAAGGCAACGAAGACGAAGGACAGCAAGTCCAAGAGCAGAGGAGCTTCAGCCCTTGAGGAGGTCAGACAGGCACCTTGGGCTACAGCTATAGTTGGTTTGTTTAACATTTCATTCAAATATCTGTTTTAGCCCCAACTTTAATGACCAATGCTGAACATTCAGCAAATGCACGGTGTTAAGTGTCTCTGTGATGTGTGGTATATACTAATTCTCTCTTCTCTTATGCATGTGTAAATTACAAATCAAGCAAAGAAATGAGCAGGCATTGTTATAGTTTCAGATCCATTTACACTCCCTCAAGTATTACACCCCGTATATAGTGTTTCCAAAGTTTGAGTGAAACCCTGCATGGTTGTGTGTGCTCTAAATGCTGGTGTTGTTCAAAATGAAAAGGACAGCTAAGTCGCACCTCTGGCTATAGAAAAGTTGGTGCCCAATCACTTGAATGATTTTTCTCACTTCAGATTTTGGGAAGCCCTAGGGTACATTGTAGAAGCATGCATGAGTACTTCCACAGTATAATATTATAGGAGTAATTGTGAATTTTCCTGTGGCACATCCTCAGGTACCAATTTCTGTACATATGGAGAGCGGAGAGTGCTTCAGTGTGGCTGTAACAAGAAAAACAACGGCTCAGCACCTTGTCTACAAAATTGTCGAGAAGGCTAAGGCCAAACTCTCCATGACTCTGGCCATCAGGGAAGTAGTACCGTCTCTCAGCTTAGGTAAGAAGCATGCCAAACACACTGATAGGATTTTTTTGTTTGACTTGGCCCTTGCCACGGCTTCAAATTCTCTATAGGGTAGTTCTACCCCTCAAATGTGCTGTTGCAACCATTTTTGAGTTATAATCAAAGAGCGCTTTCTCAAACCATCTCTAAAAAGTGGCATTGTCAGAAGTTAAAAATATTGCCAGACTTCCAATTTCTTGCATATCAAATGTGAAGTTGCAATATGCCTGCACAAAGCCTTTTGTATCCTTCAGCCTTTGGTGCCCCCAGTATTTGAGCTCTTGTTTAGGTAAATCAGCTTAAACCTGCTTATGGTAGTGATCTACCAAGGGAACTTGTGGAGTCAGGGGACTTGCCTTCTGGGTGGGGCTTTTGGCTGGACAGAAAGGAGCAATTTTTTGATGTGAGGGCTGTATCGAAGCTGCAAATTTGTATCCTCCGGCTGCATGGCGGGATATTGAGAGGCTGTTTCTAGAAACAGAATTTCATCAACTTCAACTCATCATGGCTAAGCCACTTTTTACCTTATCAACTTCGAATTTTGTACAGAGGCTCTCTGACCATTGAAATCCATTCCTTCCAAAGTTATAGCCAAGAAATGCAGCAAGGGTAGGGTCAAAATGATGAATTTCTTGAAGTACCTGATTTTACAAGTTTGACTCGGAAATTTCGAAAAGTGTAGTACCATATTGTTAAACCCCCTACACAGAAGCCGCAGTAAAATAACTAGGCTGATATCTTGCACACCAAAGACACAAGAATGAGTTAAAGTTTTCATCCACCACTTTTCTTTTGCCCATATCTCCATCATAATTGACTTTACCACAATGCAGTTTTCAGCTTTCAGTTGTTCCAGCCAAGGTCTTTCAACCAATTTACAACATCACAAGCATTTCCATCTGGTTGCTGAAATCAGACGAGGGCTAGAACCACCCTTAAAATAATTGACCTTAGTGGTTGCTTTTCTTTCGTTGTTGTTCAGAGCGACAATTGGAAGATCATGAGAAAGTTCTTGATCTGACACAGTCCTGGCCTGTGGGAAGTACTAACCATTTGGTGTTCTTCAACAACCCATCAAAATATGCTCTTTGGGAAAAGCCACAGGTTCGTTGCTTGTGAATGCTACCCTGATCATGTTGTGTTCAGTGTTCATCAAGTCTCATCTGCAGCTATTTATAAATACACTCACCTGTTTTCCCTTTCAATAGCACAAGTGTGTCATGTCATTTTACCTACTCGCCACATTTGTCCCCTTCTTCCATCTTGTCCCATGGCCACTGCCTTCTCATTTGTTTACCCACATGCACAGTTGAGCATTGTGGCACAGTATTGCCATTTTTGGTACTCCAACTCAAAACCCTGAGGTAGTGTTCTGCTTTTGTTCTACTGTTTACCAGCTTCCACGTGAGACCCTTCTTGCTGCGTGCCAGGATGGCGTTCCGCCAGACATGGCCAGCTTCCTTTGGGAGAAGACACCAACAAGCCGTTCATGGCACGAGAAAATGTTTGTACTGAGAATGGACGGTCTCGTCATCGGTGACTTGGATGCCCCTGAGGTAAAATTCTCTGAGTATCAGATCTTTTCTTCCACTGTATGACTTTCCATTCTTGTTTTTCTTTTTTGGTTTATTTCATTGTTTGGCTTCTTTCTGCATGCTTCATGATAACAGGGACTTCGACATGGCTTGGACAAGCAGCCTTGCCATGCCTCTTTTGCTGAATTCAACATTTACACATCATTTGGTGATGACAGAGCAAACCACGGCCCAAAGCCTTACTGTTTCTTCCTCAAAGTGAGTCCCCTTTACAAATAGACCGTAGTATTCAAACCCTATTCACCTATTCACACCCTACTCAAACCCTATGCAAACGCTATTCACCAAGTGTATGTAAACCCTATTCATACTATTCAAACCCTACTCACCTATTCAAACCCTATTCACCAACTGTCTCCAACTGTGGGGAAACCATATTCATACTATTCAAATCCTACTCACCTATTCAAACCCTATTCACCAACTATGTGGAAATGAACCATATTTATTGTATTCAAACCCTACTCACCTACTAGTATTCCAACCCTATTCACCAACTATGTGGAAACCGTATTCATAATATTCAAACCCTACTCGTCTATTCAAACCCTATTAACCCAAAATGTGTGTAGAACCTATTGGTATTATTGAAACTAGCCAACTTGCAGACGCTGGCGCAAGGTTGTTTGCTCTAAATGTCAGATTTGAGTTCACGCGCACGCTAAGCTGTTGTCACAATGCGAAGCGCACCAAATGGCTGATCTCTTGGGTACGTGGATAGCTGGATCTCACTCTCTAATTGAGGTATTTCTTGTAAGCATGACCATTTCGTCGCCCAGACATTCGTGCTGGCTCATGTGATAGAGTATTGATACTTCCCTGAGTATCTACGGAGCGGTAAAATAGATCTTTCTGGACAGGAGCAGCTTGAACACCACTCAGACTAGTAGATTTGAGCTGTTGCCCTGTGGTGATCTGTGCTTATATAAGCTTCAGTTTTTACAGCCCCGATGATCACTGATGATACCTGCAGCATGACAGTGATTTTCTGTTTTCACGTTGTCAAACTTGAAAAGGCCTGCTGCACTATCTCAAATGCGATGATTCATGATTCCGGCGAATTGACGCGTGCGTACATTATATCCGTTGCCAGCCCAGCCTGCCATAGCCATGATAGCCTTCATTCATTGGGAGGCATCCCACTGTGCCAGATCCAGTGGGCGCAGCTTGCCTAGCGCTAGTGCTAGTATCCGCCAGCAACGAAGCATGTGTTGCAGCAGTGGTTTTGTTTGAAGTGAAGCAAAGACTGGGAGATACATGCATGTGTACATGGCACCTAATACATGTTATAGGGGAGGGCTTACATGCACTGTGTGCCGTCAGGCCCTGCCCTCAAGGCGCCATGAATCCTCAATCAGCCTCCATCTTCATGTATGATTAATGACCGATTGTACGTGTTGTATAGTTCCGCCGTCAAGAACAATGAAACACAATGGTGAAAGTGAAGGCATGCAACTACAGTAGGCTCTGCGCAGTAGACAGTGAGCGCACGAGACCTGCCTTCAAGGGTCTCAGGCTACCACAGCACCTTTTGTGGGATCTGCACAACTTACCACAAGTTTTGGCGGGATCATTAGAGTGCACGATGTTGAGTCTACATAAATCGACGTCCTTTAGCTTTGCAAGAATCTCTTTGTGACCAGTTACATTGGTCGCAGTTTGTCTTGTCAGTGTTGCCGTGTGCCGAAGATATGTCTTCCCACCAGAGTCAAAGGAAAAAGAAGTCTAGGCGGCTCGTTAGCAAAGGTACTGTACTATGATTTGACTCGCAACTCAGTGAGAAGGTGGCTGCTTGGACTCAGCTCCAGCACATTAATGTAGAGCGGTACCATTGGTGATTGTTTTGTTTCCGGTAGAAGATGCATTCTTTGTCAAATTCAAGGACGGTGTGTTAGCAGTGGTTGATGAAGACCAACTTCGAATGGCCGAAGGAGCCGCTTTCGACACCACTGAGTTCAACCCAGCTGTGTCTCTCTCGGTTCTGGCGTGGTGGGCAGCAGAGACAAAAACACTACTGGGCTAGAATTCTCAAATGGTCAGGTAAGAGCATAGTTTCAACTTGATTCTGCACAGCCTGTGTGCAGGACTCTTTTGTAAAGCAGGCAAACTGTTTGCTTTACTCGCTGCAGATGATCGAGCTGCAGGCAATCGCCAAGAACTTTTGGAAGAAAAGCAGAAGCGTCTTGCTCAGAAAAGACAGGGTGGCAGGCCTAACGGAGGTGAGCTAAAATTTCCATTAATTGCTGTCTGCTATCGACACTCTCGTAAGCAGCACTGTATGAGATCTTCTAAGTCTTTCATGGTTTGCTCCCTTAGATTTGCACAATGTTCAATTGTTCTGGTTTTCTGCGAAAGCAATGGTGCCTTCATTATATCCATGGTTGCCTGATGAGTCCACCTTTGCCAAATTACTTTGATTGCAGTGTCTGATGAAGAAGCCCCAAATCCACAAGTGGTACTCCCACCTCAGCACAGAAATTTGCCGTAAGTTTCACTCAATCTAATACTATCCTGATCCTTCTCTCATGGTATCTATTTCTCATGCCTGTTGAAATGAAAGCCTGCATGCGCTTAGGTCCAGACAATTCGGTAGTGTGTGTGTGTGTATGAGAGAGAGAGAGAGAGAGAGAGAGAGAGAGAGAGACAGACAGACAGAGACAGAGACAGAGAGACGGAGAGAGACGACAGACAGACAGAGACAGACGGAGACAGACACAGAGAGAGAGAGCTGAGAGACCTGGTTCTCCAGTGTCTAGGGCTGTGTATCAGTACTTCAGAGGTAGTCACTGTTGTGAGGATTTTGCAGCTCATGTGTCAGAAAGTGTGTAGCAAGTAAATAAAATAAATAAATAAAGCTATTATACAGTCTTTATTATCATGAATTAACATTAAGTGGGATAGTCAAAGAACTGTGTAAATAAATGAATAAATAAATAGTTAATTGTTGTAAGTGATAATAGTATAGCTCTCTGTTGTAATCTTGATATTACTCTCAGGTTAATACCACGATAGTCTGGACACTACTTTTGCTTACTGCTGGCTAATTTGGCCCCTGTGCTTTGTTTCTGCTCTTTCTCGTAGATTACTCTGTCGGTGCAAAAGGCTGCGATTTGCTGCCTGCAACCTGTGGGCAAATCAAGCAGGCCATGTGTCAAAACGCTTGGCGGGTACCATGCACGCCGAAAAATACTCAATTTGACTTCCAGGAGCTGGATGAGCACTCTGAGTCGCCTCACCATGACTGGCTACTGGAGGGGGCTGCTGAACATGATGACTCCCCTTTCTCACCTCTTACCTAAATAAAAAGTCTCTTTCTCTGTCTCTGTTCTAGCAACTTGGCCTGCTGGCATTTAAGTGTATTAAGCTTTTAATAATAATAATAATAACCTTTCAATAAAAATAACTGCCTGAGTGATCCACTGAATGGAACTTTTACATTGTTGGGTTTGCACAAACTTACAGCAGGTGCAGGTGTGTGTATAACTCCTGTGTAAACCCTATTCACCCCTATACTATTCAAACACTATTCAGCCTTCTATTTAAACCCTATTCATACTTCTATTCAAACCCTACTCAGCCTTCTATTCAAACTCTGTTCAGCCTTCTATGCAAACCCTATTCATACTTTTATTCAAACCATGTGGAGCTTGCAAATTCCAACCCATTTGAATAGCATCTGCAGTAGAGTTTGAATATATTCAAACCCTGTTCATACCCTATTCAAAACCCTATTCAAACCCTATACCAACCCTATCCAAAAACCATATTCAAACCCCATAATATTTTCATGCGGGTCCTAAATTGCTGCAAAATCCACAAAAGTCTCTCTCTGCTTCTAGCTCTCATTAGCCCATCACTGTTTCTCTCCTCCTCATCGTCCTCCAGATCTACCACTAGTCACAAAATGAACTGAATAAATTTGAAGAATTTATTTCTGCTGATATGAATGCTATTCATTTTCCCAGTCAGTCTGTGTGTGATCAGATAAGCAATTCATGCATTTCTCACCAAAATTTACGTTGTGTTCTTACTCCAGCCGGCAACATCCAACAATCGAAAAGACATGAAGAGTCTTTGTGCAAACAGCAGCCAGGAGATGACTCACTGGCTAGCTGGAATACGATTGATGAAGGTGAGTGTACATTATACATGTGCAGCTTTCTGCAGTCTTGCCAGACAGTCATAAGTAAGTGTCCTTACTATCATGTTCTGATCTGGGCACGTTAAAATCATTGTTTCTTAAACAACACCTGTTCCTTGTTACATATTTCAACATCTTGGCATGCGTTGAATCATTCTCTTCAATAAGTAACTTCGACTTGGGAGTATAACATAATAAATTATTTTCATGAACTGCCCCCAATTACCATTTGCATGATATATGAGAACAAATGATGTAGTCATCGGGCATTTTGTTGCAGAATTAATACAATATTAGGTACTGTTGAAAGGGGATGTAAAAATTCTTTTTTTTTCTTTGGTTATGAGCTGAAAATGACCAATGACCTCTGTGTGTCTTGAATTTCCATTCACATTGCTATTACAAAGTTGAAGAAGCAAACACCCATGGTAGTTCATGATAATGTTTTTCATCTTCGCTCTTGCCGAGTAACGTGTGGCCGGAAAGTAGATTATACATGCAGTGCTCTAAGTTGAGAATTTTTCTGTGCAGCTGCAAATGTCGGTCGGGTGAAAATAGTTCTGGCGATTTGTGTGCGACTTCTTAGCGAATCTCCGACGATGCCTGGCTGTCTTCCATAGAAGACTCAAGAAAACGGCTTCTAATAATGTTCTCAGCTGTTGTCACTATCAACCCTACGAAGAAAGGGAGAACCAAACGACGATCTCATCCTCACCTAGAAGCATAACAGCCACATGATGCACCCAATAAGTCATCCCACACACTGCCATAACATTTCACCACGAGCACTATTTTGTCATTGTTTTCGATGTGTACGCAATTGTCCAGGGCCTCCTTTGAGGATGGTTATGCCTCTCAAAAGGACTGTTGTAACCATTTTTGAGTAATTGCCAAAAGCACTTCCCTCAAACCATTTCTAACAGGTGTCATCATCAGAAGTTAAAAAATATTGCCTGGCTGTCGATTTTCTCGCATGTCTAATGAAGCTAGCTGTTGAGGGGGGGGGGGGGGGGGGGTTGCATGTCTAATGAAGCTACAATATACCATGCACAAAGCCTTTTGTAGCCTCCAACCTTTGGCTACTCAGGATTTTGTGGTTTTATTTAACTGACTCAGCTTATACCTGCTTATGATAGGGATTCACCTAGTAAACTTGTGAAGCCAGGGGACTTGCCTTTTGGGCTTTTGGCTGGACGGAAACCGATAGGTTTGTGATGTGAGGGCTATGTCAAAGCCACATATTTGTATCCTCTGGCTGCTTGGCAGGACATTTAAAACACTGTATTGTTGAAACAGAGTTCCTCCAACTTCAACTCATCACAGTTTGGCTGTTCCTTACCCTGGTGACTTCAATTTTTTTTCAAAAGTTCTGTGACCATTGAACTCAAAACAGTAAGGGTTGATTACTAAAAATCTGGACAAAATTCAGGTTAGGATACTTCTAGAAGATTGAATACAATGATTTAAAAAAGTAGTTGGGTTGAAATTTGGTAGTCTTATGTACAAAAAAATCATATTAATGCAGCGAAAGATAACCATTGTCTGCTGCTTTCCGCAGGCAAGACTTGATTGTCGTCATCATTTGGTGAACCACGTCCCAATCCAGTTCACCCAGGCACTTCCTGGTCCTTTGCTTCAGCTGGCAAGGAGTTTTTGCTGTAAAGCCATCAGCATAAACAATCTGCTTCAGGATGCCCCAGAAATCCTCTATAGGGCGAAGTTTGGGCACTGAGGGAGGGTTGACATCCTTCAAGACGAAGCAGATCGATTCCTCCTCCAACAGGTCCTGGGTAGCTTGGGCGTAATGAGCAGAGGCCAAGTCGGGCCAAAACAGATAGTCCTCATCTGGATGATTCTCCTGGATGAAGAGGATGAGCCGGCCCAAGATACACTCATTTCTGTACATTTCACCATTGATGGAGCACCTTCTTGGCACAAAGTACAGATCTGAATGACCCCAGGAGCTCAGAGCCACCCACACCAGGAGCATCAGCTCAAACTTCTTCCTGAAGCTGTACCTGACCTCAGTGGGCATGTTCTCTTCGTTGGCAGTGTAATACCTAGCATTGGAAGGCACAGAGTGGTTGGAGAAAGGGAAGTACGACTCATCATCAAGGGTGATCTCCACAGTGCTGGAAGGTGGACAAAAAAGTCGGCTTAGCTTCTGGCAGCACCTTGGTTGGCATATGTCCAGTTAGCAGCCCTTTCCTCCTTATGGTGTTTAACACCTTCCTCCTGCAAAACCTTGCACACATAGGGCTGTGATATATGGAACTTGCTGGCCAACTTCCTTTGGGTGACTCCATTCTTGTCACTCGCCACACTCTTCAGCTGGTTCTTTGCTTGCTTTGGCAGCTTGTTTGGTAATCTCCCACTTCCAAACTTTTTTTCCACTGATTTCCTCTTCTCAAAGCGCTCCAGATGCCATACAGTGAGCTCTTGCTCATTTCCATCTCCGTAAAGTGCTTGACAGTGTATGCTTTTCCCCTAGACACATGTTCTACATGAAACTGTTCAACCAGCTGTCTCCTCTGATTTTCATTGAGGTCCTCCATCTCTTCTGTTTCACAGCACACAGTGGCCATTTTGTTGCACAATAAAACCATGGCAACAAGCTTTAACCTAGGCAAAATTTTTATGGGAAATCTTTAACCAATGGGTATCATAAAGCTGAAATTTTGTCCAGATTTTTAGTAATCAACCCTTACAGTATGTATGTACTACAAGGTAGCTTTTCTAACTTCTTCCCTAGTTTATGGCCAAGAAATGCAGCCATTATAGGGTAAAATACTAAAATGAGAAAATACTTCAAGTACTTGAATCTACAAGTTTGACACGAAAGTTTGGAAAACTGTAGCATACATACTGTTTACCCCCTGCACAGAAGCCACACTAGCACTAAATATTTTTGTCAGTGATTCAGAAGTCACTGCAACTCCCTCCCTTGGATGTACGTAGCTGGAAGATCAGTGCTGCCACCATCACTGACTATCACTAAAATTAACCTGATTTACATGTTTCTGTCTGTTTTGCTTTGTTCTCTTACAGTATGGCTCGCAACTGAAGACAAACTATAATGCTGTGCGTAAACAATTTGTCATGCTAGCGAAGGTGAAGAAGCAGCGCCGACAGCAGCAAGGAGCAAAGCACAGCTAGTAGCTGAGCAACACAAAAAAAACCTGATTTCGTCTATCAGCTGGTAATTTTCTATTCCCCCACCGCATTTAATTATCTCACCATATTCTGTCTCACCAATTGACTTTCTTGGAAAATTCAAATATCTTCACAACTCATCAAGTTGTCATGCTACTGCTACTTGACTTGTACATGTACACATAATTTGAAATATTTACCAGTTATCATGTCTTGCCATTACATTACACAGAAACCAACAATGAAAACCAATTAAATGCAATGCCGTGCAGGTTTCTGCGCAAGATCCAGAATGTATATCTAAGGAGGCACTTTCATGCTGCCACTGAATCTTGGTCGACCAATCCCTTTTTCTTCTTCTTCTTCTTCTTCTTCTTCTTCTTCTTCTTCTTCTTCTTCTTCTTCTTCTTTCTTCTTCTTCTTCTTCT
>JAOWAW010113522.1:0-13390 GCA_028565695.1 Nicola tetela
TTCTTCTTCTTCTTCTTCTTCTTCTTCTTTTTCTTCTTCTTCTTCTTCTTCTTCTTCTTCTTCTTCTTCTTCTTCTTGGTCAGTAAAATTACTTACGAAAACTCTGAATGGAGAGGAGGAATCAACGGATATCTCTCGAATCAGAATGTGAAAATTACTTGATTTATTCCCGCGTTGTCCCGTGGCCACGGGATCACGGGATCATACAGTTCTCTGGGGGAGAATGATGTCTGTTCATTTGTAGTTGAAACTCTGTTATACCTGATCGCGTTTCCCGTGGTGCCTGTACATCTTCACTTAGCCTTCGGGCTACGCTTCAGCTGTTCGGACTGCAGCAGCGTAGCCCCTGCTGTCGCTGTTTGCCGTCAAAAGACTGCATATTGTAGTACATGCATGCAGTATCGTCCCAGTCTGCAGCTATCAATCAGATAACGGATAACAGCATCTGTAACAGTCATGTTGGCACGATCTCTTCCGGTTATCAGCGGCCCAGTAATGCTCCCTGTATACTTTTAGAGAATGGGGCGACCACGTGGACGGCAACCTCCTGGCAGATGGAGCTACTTTACTTCCCAACGGCTTACAAACCTGACAGGCACACTATCCCCAAGCACATGCCTTGGACGCAAACGACTCTGAGCATGCGCCTTGTGGTTAGGACCATTTTCGTGACACTGGGAGCTACCAGACTTCAACAGAAATCTTCTAAATGTGGCGTTCTTTATTACAGTGCCTCTCAGCGTTGGCGGATTTCGGTATCGATGGAAGGTTGCGTCTATTCTTGCGGTCAACATGAAACCGGGCAACTTCTGCTGACTGCTCTGAGGCTGTCTTGTCCACTCTTTTTCTCTCTCAAGAAATGCTAACGAATCTTTAATATGTATTGTCTTGTACATGTATCTCCCACTCTACCCCTATTAGCATGTTAGACTCAATATTGATGTGCGTGACAGCGGTTGTTGGTGAAGCCGAAGATTGCATTGCGATCTCCTGCTCAGCGTGTAAAGTTAATAGGAGGGTGTACAATATTTACTACTTGTTCAGGATTGACAAAAACCAGCAGTCTTCACTCGAGGGGATTACATCCCGACTGACTCACCCTTCACAGCCTGACACTCGTGAGGCTGGGCTGCATCCTCGAGGCATTAGTCACATTTTTACAGACATTCTCGCTGGCTTACAACAGTTTACTCAGACCCTATCGCCTGGTCTGGTCCGCATATTCATAAAAACGCCAGACCGCACGAGCTTGGTTGCAGAACACAAAGAAGGCCCGAGTTTTCCGGTTTAAGCGTCGTCAAAAAACCAATCGGCTGTGCTAAGGAGAACGTCTGAGTGTGCATTTGTTACAGTTGACCACAGACCAAACATTAGACGCGCGTCCGTTGTTGCTTGAATACTTCCACTTCAGATCAGAGGCTCCTTCGCATCGATGATATGTCGAAAAACGGCGGATGACGCGAGGCCCTCTTTACACCTACACCGCGAAACTTTATCCATTTTGTGCAGGCTATTTAAGGTCTCCTATCGCACGCGTTTAAATCGGTACAAGGTCAACGTTAGTATGACAGGGCATAATCCGGGGCTTTGCGCCTAATATGTACAAGTGGCGTCCGCATGGGACCATCGCAGGCTATATGGTTTATGTACAGCGGATGCGTAATGCCACGCGAAGTCCACTTTGAAGAACTCATTGAAGCTCTCAGTGACATTGCATACAGGACAAGGACCGGCTTGCTACAAGTTGCAACAAAGCTAAGCTGCTTTGGTTGGGGACAAACGAGGTTGTAATTGTGTTTACAGCGACAGAGTTCCTTGAGCTCATGCGCATCATGCAGTCTGGTACACAACGAATCAGGGAGAGTCGACCACTCAGAGGCTCAGCTGGCGTCTAGAATTTCTTCCTCTTCCCTTTTTGCACACGGCTTCGGAAAGGTTTTTCTCTAGCGATGTATTTCGAAAGGTAGACCTCGGTTCATGGCATACATTACAAACAGCTGCAGCTGCTTTACACGGCTCGGTTGAAGTACATGTATGTAGGCCTTCCCACCATACATTTTGATGGGGGAAAGAAGACGCGATTAAGCGCGCGCTGGCTAGTAACGGTTGCAGCGTGACGGACACGCACACACATAGACACGAATTAATCGTCTGTGGAGACCTTCTCAGCCCCTACGAGCCTGACGATGGCAATAACAGAGCATTCTTTCACTCTTCGTGTAATGGTCTCCTTTGGCGCTCTAGCCTTATTTTCAGCAATTACGTCTCGCCGAACGAAAATTATGATGCTAATAGAGAAAGACCATTCCTCCTGGGAGAATTTTAACCCATCAGTTTCTCCTCTTTACTCCGGCTGGGAGCCCACGGATGACTCGAATCTGCGGCGACCAAGTGCCTAGCCGAATGAAAATCACGCTCTTAACCGCTCGACTAATCCGCCAGATAAAACATCTGCCTTCACGGTGCGCTTTGTGACTATCGCTCGACACGACCGGATATCCACTGCTCAAGAAGCTACGACGTGACTACGATACTGTAGCCTACGTTCGCAACGACCTGAGCCAGGCCCAGGATTTGCATAAAATACTGGAGATAGACCGTTCACACGATTGGTTATGACTCTCCCGGCATGAAGGGTCCTTCTCCAGCATATCATGCAAATCCTGGGCCTCGCTCAGGTCGTTGTGAACGTAGGCTACAGTATCGTAGTCACATCGTAGCGTCTGGCGCAGTGGATATCCGATCGTGTCGAGCGATAGTCCCAAAGCGCGCCGTGAAACCAATTGTTTAACTGGTGGATTGCTCGAGCGGCTAAGAGCGTGGTTTTCATTCTGCTAGGCGCTTGGTCGTCGCAGGTTCCAATCCTCCAAGCGCTCCGAGCCAGAGTAAAAAGGAGGAAATGATTGGTTATGATTCTCCCGGCGTGAATGGTCTCCCCCCCCCCCCAAAAAGAAAGATTGTTTATGATCCCAAGGTTTGAATGGTCTCCTTGTCCAAATTTCATGAATAAAAGTTGTCAGTGGAAATGGCTGCTTTGGCCGTCAACAAACATCCCGCACTGCTCTGCAATACTTTCGTGTTAACAACAATGGCGGTTATTCTTATCATGCGTTTACATTGTTTCAGCATGCTTTTACATTGTTTCAGCATGCGTTTACATTGTTTCAGAATGCGTTTACATTGTTTCAGCTTGCACACAACAGCTGCAAACTAGCTGTTTTAATATGAGATACATTGACAAGCTGGTGCCACCAGGCTGGACAATTATTTCACACCCATTCTCTGGAAAATTAGCATTGGTGTTAATGTGAAAAAGAATAAAATTGCAAAATACAAGCGGCAGAGCATTGACATACTCTCTCACAGAGCTGAGGGTATCCTTAACCGAGGTATCCGCAATGGACTAGAAAGTGTTTCAATTTCATACAAACGTAATGTTCGTTCACTGACATACGTGGGACATGTCACCTTGCTCCAATAACAAATGGGCTCGAATCAGGCATGGCTCGCATTACCAGAGGAAGTCACACATTACCTAGGGATTTCAATGTTCGTATCGTTGCCTAAACCAGCCTGGGTACTAACGGAATCGAGTAAGGGCAGCAGTCCGCATCCAACGTAACGCGTGGCTGCTGTTATCAACGTCGAGACGCTTTCAAACGAGCACTTGGTCGTCAACCGGCGTTTCTAGCACGTGGTATACATGCTCTCCTACCCGGTTCTCTTCTAGAGGCTGCAGGGCTGGTTGGAACGCACCGAGTTGTTGGTGAAACCTCTGTGGCCTTGCGGCACTTTGAATGGTCGGCGGCGCTGCCCCGTCACTTTGAAGTGGCCGAACAGTAACTGTGCAGGAAAAGAGTAAAGAGAAGAGAGTGAGGGAGAGTACCGAATTTAGCCTTTTAATAATGTGGGGAAACGGCTTCTAACAGGAGACGAATGATCAATACCGCGTGCATGCTAAGAGGATAGGGTGCTGTAGGAAATATCGGACCAGCCAGAGATAGAACTTGAAAGAGCTGTAACGTCCAACATCTCTCCTCTCTCTGTATGCACAGCGGACAGTACTCAGCGCAGGACTTTGGAACTACTTGCCGAACGATTAATTGATCTTAAACTAGCGTTTGTCTTCAAGCAGCCTATAAGTGACACTTTGACCCGTAGCACCTCAGCTTCTGCCAGCCTTCCTGTCGCACTTACAAAGAGAGGCCATTTAGCTGGCAACGGTTAAAGTCGTAAGATGCTCAGTAAGAAAGCCACCCGGTTACATAAACTCGAAGAGATAAAAAAAGAATGCGTGTGTCTTCTAAGTTTTGCAGCTCAGGATTCGGAGGAAAGCGGTGAGAATCGATCGCATTATAGCGGCTTACCTGCTGTGTCTGTCGCCACTACGAACGAGTTCTTGGGCAGCATTTCGCTTCTCGTCGGGCTTGTCTCGTCCCGAATGAGCGCCGACGTGCTTTTCGTGGACGAAGCTCGGCGCCGGCGCAGTGATTTCTGTTGACGGTTGGCGGTTTTTTCCAGCCGAGCGAGATAGCAGGCGAGTACAATGATGACGATGGTGAGACTGACAGCGATGACGGCAATACTAGTCACGACTGTAGCGAGCGTTAAGGAGGCCATTTTAGCACCACGTCCGCGAAATACACCTTCGACTTCGTCTTTCCCTGACACTAGCGGCTGTGTCAATCAGTGAACCGTCCACTTTCATTTGGGGTTGTTGAGGCTTCCCGTGGTTGTTTTTAAAACAGCTTGAGCTGCCAACGCGAAGGCGACGAAGCCGCAAACCGAGCGAGCTTACTGCACCGTGACAGCTGCTAACAGCTTACTGGTGCGTGGGTTTATTAAGCGGATTAAGCGGTGTGAATGACCACCAAGTGCCAAGGAGAGAAAATTGACAAAGGGCAGTGGGCAGAGGAAAGAAGCTGGAGAAAGAAGCCAAACAAAGTACCCAAGCTCTGCCAGGCGGCAGGAAAACGCTGGTTGTCTTGTGCATCAGCGATGCGCTGAACTCCGCAGGCTATGACTGCACGGTGCATACTCAGCAACATATGAGCAGATCACCTCTTGTACATGTGTTGTGAACAGGCCACAGTTCCAGTGACGTTAAAGTTTAGTGTTGACAGTTAGCGCGTTATCTAGTAATTCTGACCTGTGGCTTGGAGGCCACGATAGAAGGCAAGATAAGTCGAAATGCGGACCGAATACTCTCCTCCATTTTCCCTCTTCCTGTGGTGTACGAGTGTCCGTATGGGAACGCTAAGGGTACTTTAGCCCCGTCTGTCTTTTCAGGGTATGTAATTTTATTACACATGTACACCTTCCGAAGGGCCTTGCCCCGCTGGTGAGCGTAGGAGCACTGCCAAGGCGAAACTCCACGTGCACACGATTATTAGTGAGCCCAGAGGATTAAAGGTAAAGGCACAGTTGCCTGTGCGGTCTACAGTGGTTGAGCGTAACGTCTTGCTATCCCACCATCCCACAGCATCGCTGACGGGCTCAGACAGACAGTCTCCACGCCCTCCTCGTGTCATTCCACTGATCAGTGTCTGATATCACAGAGCCATCAGCGGTTTAAAAGAAACGAAAATTTGGATAGGTAGCTCTTGAATGGGCTGGTTACCCTAAGGAAGTCGCCTCCGTGATTCGTTCACAGCGATGGAGATACCATCTTTACCAATGCAAGCCGAATACAGTCATGATGTCGGCAAAGCTCAGCAGTAGACACAGACCCTCTGGTCATATCTGCTAACCATATGAATCGGGAGCTGATCCTTTCGAACACGTTGATACAAATTAATTTGTAAACGCCGGCGCGCCGTAGCCAGACGTCCAGGACGTCAGACTATAAGGGCGTGGTGTTCGCGTATGAGGTGCGCAGAAGCATCCTCCCTGCAGCGGACGTCTGCCCTCTGCAATGCTATACCCTAGGCATGAGGCATCCTAAAAAGGCGTTGGCCAGAGAGGACGCTCCCTATGGGCCGGCAGTGTTGTGTTCCTGTTGTTAAAGGCGTGGAACCGAACGAACAGAAGTCACGGACCTAGTATTTGTTCGTTGTGATTGCTACGATTGTTTCGTTGTTAGTCATTCAACGTGATAAAACGACACTCGACAGAGGCAAGTAGGAGACAATGCTAGTGGCGGAAAAGGTGCGGGAAACGTCATGGCAGACGAAGGAAGTTTTAATTTTTCTTCCAGCACCTAATAAATGGCGTATGAACGGAGAGTTTACTAACAGTTTCATTTCCAGCGGTATTGTAATCTAAAACAGATCCGATCTCCTGCTGTCGGCCATACGGGTATGCTCTGAACTAAATGGATTTTGCAATGTGCGCTGTACGTTTCCAATCAATTATCAGTTTTTTTTCGTTGGAGAGCTGCGGGTATTGTTCTCTCAGCTGACGTCCAGACTACACTAATACAGACGTGTAAGCTGCAGTGGTTAAAGATGGCCATGGACAACAATTTTTGAGGGAAGCTGCTTTCTTGATATTAGAGATATCGGGGGTGTGTGTGCAATATCAGGTGACCAGAGGATGTCCATAAGGCCGTCCAGTACAATGAGATTCATTCGTTGTCCGTATGCAGATTTAGGCCTGAGTTTTCACAAAACAACTCAGGTGGATTATGATAACCAATTAACCGATTTAAAACAAATACTGATTCTTGGATACCTCTTGAGGGTGCCTATGGTCAACGTGTTGCGTAAGCACAGCACTGGTAAGGGTGAGTTTACTTCCAGACAAGCTTTTTAGAAGTTTTTTTTTCTACCTCTATCAGGGAGACAATAGCAGTTGGTTGTGATCGAATTCGAACAGCTTGCCAAGGCAACAACCCGGCATCCAGGCACCGGCACTGCGCTCAACCGAGTTCACATACAGTGAGTACTAGTTGAAGGTGAATTTACGATTATTTGGGCCAACATTGTAGGCACGTCAGTTGGTCAACGAAACTCTGCTTGCAAGTCGATCTCCTTCCCATCGACAAACCTCGGCATCACCGATCGACCGTGCAGCTCATCTTCTTCCATAAGCCAAAGTAAAGTAACTGGACTTGAACCTTGGAGCGGTCACTGTCTGTAGCTAATTGAAGGAAATAGTATTCTACCTCTTTCTCCTACCTTAGGGCATGTGTGTTTACAGACGGGTTTCCCATGTAGCAAGCAGCATACTTCAACGAAAGTTGAATTTTAGTCTTACGTAGCAGTAGTGGTGGCCAGGACAGCCGTTGACCTGTACGCTGTTGTGACGATAGAATTTCATACATCGTCCAACATGCAGTGGCTCAGAGAGTCTGTTAATTTTAATGCTGGGATAGTATAAGGCTGCACCACTTTATTCCTTTGTACGTTTCTCCTCAGGTCAAACTGTGACGTGTGAGCTTGCATGCGTGTTATTAGCATTACGTCACCTGCAGCTGAATAGCGCTACAGCTGAATAATAATACGGTCACCAACTTGAGTCTTCAATTGACAGTTACGTTGAGTGTTTGTGTTCGTTCATTTCGGAAAACAAAACAAAACGGGAAGAAAACAAAACAGAATCAGATTCTATTCCCTTATAGCCAACACAGGCTCTTCCCTTCTATACTGATAGAAGAATACTGACACACTTCCACCTCAGTCAATATGCAAAGCTGTTCTTGTTCGCCATGGCAAGGACTTTCTGCGCAAGGCCTTGGCGACTACGAAGTACATCTCTAAAAATTGCTCATGTCGCGTGCGCTGCTTCGTGCGAGTCATTGCGGTAAATTTTAGCTGCGTTTCCAAATCTAATTACGCTTGACGGCGGCGGTGACCTTGCTATCAATGGAAGGGACAACCAACTATCGACATCATAGTGCTTTAATACAGGCCCAGGATCTAATCTAATCTTTAAAAAAAATCTAATAAAATGCACAACGCTGACGACCGGCTTTTGGCGTCTCGTGTTTTTCATTTTTTTTGATGTTATGTTTGTGCCCACTCTTCAGAAACCAATGCTTATATGCACGCACTGACGAGAAACAAAGTGTTTAAAAGGTCCAGTCTAATGTAAACAATAAAACTGATACGAGTCTTTTTGATTAGAGGTGGTAAGCGAATCGTAAACGATTCATGTCCGAACGTGCTAAACCGTTCACGCGTGAGCAATTCGTCTCTACTGTGACAAAAGGTGATTATATTTGTCGTCGTGGGGGCTATAGTTAAGTTTGTTGGGCCTAGGCGAGTGTATGGCATAAGCTGCAGGCTTGCCAGATCGTGTCGTTGAGGCAGAAGAAGCAGTGCGTCCGAATTGACAGATCAGAACGATTTCTGAAGCTGCTCGTATGCTTCTCCCGGGCGAACAGCTTCACGCGAAGCAATCAAGTCCCCGGCTGAGCTGACGTCCATATTGAAAGGAGAAAAAGACCAAAACAAACTCGTAAACTTCGAAAGCTTCTGCCAAGTACACGAAAACAAGATGCAGCACATATTGAGCTCGAGGTAGGCATGAATTGTACGTAAGTCACGACTCGAGAGACGCATGGTGAACCGTGATTTTGTATTACCTGAGCCGTTCAGGTGACGTGCTCGTACCCAGGTAACCACTCCGCCCTGAATCGTAAAGAAGAGAAAACCAACTTTTCAGTTTCATTAAATTTTTCGAATCCACACTATTTTCGACTATTAATCCCTTGTGAAAGTGGCAGGTTGGTTATGAACACGACTTAGCTTCACAATGCGCGCCTTTGTGTGGATTTTATTCAGCGATACCAATTTTTTCATCTCCTTTCTTTTTTTTACCCCTATGAATGGCCCGAGACCAGTGAGAGGGGGCACCAAATAATAAAAAAATCAGAGGGAAAACCGGACCGGAAAAAAGGCGGGCAACTCGATCAGAGCAAGGTGTCTATACAGTATGCTAGGATTAGTACAGTATGAGGAGTGAATGGAAACAGTCTAGGGAAGTGTAAAAGGAGAGCAAGAGAAAATGATTAAGCTAGTACGGCTATAAACTTCTGTTACACACAGCTACATGTAGTTAGAAATACAAGTGCTGGGTGTTGTGTGTGGCACGTTATTGCCTTGCTACCAGTTGTTTGGAAGCGACTCATCAGTTGATTGCTTCTGGTTCTTGTTGGGTCTTCGCCAGTCTGGAGCATATTAAGCGACACGTATCCGTGCAAAATAACCCTTCCCTTCGTCGTCCACTATTCAAAGGGGAGTTACGTTATACGACACCATTCTATGACGTCACTCTTTAGTGACGTATTGCAAAACTCACAGAGGAGTACACCTCAAGGATGAAAAGAAAATCACTCACCTGCAAGTCAATAAATCAAACGAGGTCACATTACACGTTTTTCTTTTGGCAAGTTGACCTCCCGGGCAGTGGATGCGTAGGGATGTCATGATGAATAATCATTGCCAACATTAAGCCGCGCTTGCTATAAGTACAACTACGAAGACTTCATGATAGCAAGTCAATTGTTAATTTGTGCGCATGCGCAGATCTAGAAAGGAGAACCAAAGCATGCAATGACGCTATGATCAACGACAAAGAACACGATTTGTTTTTAGACATTTTTAAAGTCAGGATAAATACCAACTTCCAAAGAGTCCGGCCTAGTTCGATCTGTTTTCGGTGATGTCCCATTTCCCATGAAAGCCGGTCGCTCAAACACTCAGGAATCCTTCAACTGCAGAATTTTCAATCGGTGAAACCGGTTGGATACGCCTAAGTTGACTGCGAGCATCTCGTCGTCAAGACATGCAAAGAGCTGACCATTAACTCCTTCCGTCTCGAAGGCGGTCGCGTACCCCCCTAGCCTGTGGTCGTGTAGGAGACGGATCACCTCCGCTGTTGAGAGTTTTGACAATCGACTGCTTTTCCGCGTGATACGCAACCCTTCCAACTCTTGTTGTAGCGCAACTTTCTCTTTCTCCAGTTGAAAGCAGCGCGCTCGGAGATGCTTGTTCTCCGAGAGGAGCTCATGAACATGGCTGTTCGTGTCGGCGTCGCTGCCGAGAGATAAAAAGGAAACACTCTCGACAGACGAGGGAGATAGGGTGAGCGGCGGTGGTGGGAGGGGGTCGAGCGTAGATGGGCTCTTGTCTTCTTCCAAAGGCGGCGGAGGTAGGGGTATTTCTCCAAGAGGGGACTTTCGCGGAGATGTGCTGGGTACGGGAAGACGGCGTGATGGCTTTCCTGATTTATAGCTTATCTCCGGCATGGTCGCTACCCTGCGTGCGTGAGTATAAAGGCTGGTCGGCATGTGGTCGTAATCGTCTCCTCCGTTTTCGGGCGCTGCGGGTGGAGGTACCGGCGGTGTGAACCATGAGGGCAAGCGACACTTGTTGACCTCGACGTACGCGTACAAGTCATTGGGGCTCGAGTCCATGTCACTGAGCTCTTCTGATCGACATTCGGAGTGCTGACGGGGCGGTAGTTTTGGCTTGCTATTGGAGTAATCAAAAATGCTCGTCAGCGACGCGCGCGACGCCACGCGCATGCTCTTAATATCGTCATGATTAACGTTTTGAGAGAGCAGCCGCAAGGAAAGCGATAACTCCGCGTCGGCGTGTGGCGACTTCTTTACGAAAACTTGAAGGTTCGCCTGCAAGCGAAGCAGCCTTTCCCCATCTGCTGCTACAAGCCACGGTATGTCGCATGGCGAAAGGACGGTGAACTTGCGACTGGCCCCTGCACCGCTAACACCAGCAACTTGAATTCTAAACGGGAAGGAGAGCTGGCCTTCGCCAACCTTCTCCACTAGCTCTTGCAGTGAGTACTCTGTGTCGTCCAAAACGGTCGTAAACTGCCCCTCAGTCCTGTACGGCAAATAGACAGGAGTACGCGAATAATCGCGTTTGTCGGCCGAGCTCTTTACGCAAAACCAGACAGCTCTCTTCTTGTCTCCGTCATCGGTAGTCTGCCCTGTCACCTCAAGCACCTGCCCGATGTTGATTGTTTCTTCAGAGTTCTCCGACGCGTACATATAGCCCTGAAGTACGCGTAAGTAACGCGGACGACGCGCCAATCGCATGACGTCTCCGACGCGCATGTAAAGTTTGTCGTCAAAGCTCTCGTCGTCAGGAAGAAGCCGAAACTTACACTTGTTGAACGTCGTCGCCTCGTTGAAATAGTGACCTTTTTCGTCCTTGAAGAGAACAGCGGGCTGCGGGAATAGATAGAGGAGATAGAGGTTTCTTCCTTTAGACAAGTCGCTGTCATCCTTCGAGGTCTTATTCTGTGTAACCTGCACAGCGGCGGGCAAACGGGAGGGATCGAAATAACTGCCAATGCTCTCCTCCTGTTCCGATTGGGGTTTAGGCAGCGCCACATATCGCGCCATTTTATTCTCTTCCGAAAAACTCCTCTGCTGTGCTCAGTGCCTTGAGGAGTAAGGTTGTGGTTATCTTCGAGCGCAAAAGACCATCGCTCTTAGCTGAAGTCTTTCGGAGGCTGATCCAGCTTCTTGCTGTTGTCAAATGTCGTAAAAACAGCGGATAGGAGAGGGAAGACGCCTGTGACCACCTGCTCCGCTTTTAAACGGCAACACAAACTCCACCAACAAATGCCTTGGAGACCCGTTCTAGCGTTTGTGTGGTTGCTGTACATCGCGCGAGTCGTCCGCTGCTCTTGTTCTGCGAGAAAGCGCTACGCTGCAGCATTGATTAGCAGAATCCATTGTTTGCGCCAGACATACCCTACGTGCTATAGCCGAGTCGGTTGCAATCTATATTTACATCCGCTCGGAAGTAGGTCGGAAATCATTGTTGCCGGATAGGTTTGCGCAGATAATAAGTTTGACTTCCTCCCATACCCATTTAGAAGAGGAAAGTTCCGTCTTACTGGAACTGCTACGTTAGTCATGCGTCTAATTCGCCCTCTCCGGCTTTGCGATTGCGAAAAGACTTGCACAGGACGCGGAATCAGTGCGCCACTATCGCCATGATGAACCTGACTGAGGTCATAACATGAAGAGAATTTTCCAGCAAACCAGTCACAAGAAACTTTTTTCATGAGACGTTTCGCCAGAAATGTCTCTGGCTTCATCAGACTGAGGTCATTCATCCATTTTCGTGAAAGCAAGTGCATCTGGCTGGGCTCCGCTTCATCTTGACCTTAGCCGGTGAAAACTGTTCGTCTGTACGAGCACACGATTCGATATATTGAACAGCGACACTGAAGAATGCTTTGATTTTCTCTGCAGCATGGACGTCGGCATGCAATGGCTACTGCTGAGCCTGGAATTAGGGATCGAGAGGATATGGACGGGATGGGCTAGGCTGATCACCAGGTAGCTCACCTGCTAACGGTTAATCCATTTCTCATTTTCTTAGCTGCAATTGTAGTGTAAAAAGGATGGCATTGCTGTCGCCGCTGTTGCTAAGTTGCTTGCAGACTAGACGTGTGCGCTTAAGCTTCAAGCATAAGCGTAATAATGGCCCGCGAGCGACGAACTGGTACGCACCTGACCAAGTGGCGGGACTCGACTGACAGGACGTCTTGTAGAGTATACTGAGGATATGTGTGATGGCTGCGCACACCGCCCTTCGTGAACTCCGTGAGAGTCGTGGTAGCGTTGGAATACCGTACACTGATCGTATGGTAAACCCATAAACAATACAAATTGGCTGCCGCTGCTGGCTTCTCTCCATCACAGCCATGCATGTACTGTACACACTGACACATTCACTCGCGCGCCTGTCGACGAACCGAATAAGTTTCAATCATACCAATGTCGGGTGTCTACTACCCTGACCAATGCATTAGCCCTGAAGTCAGTTTACTAGTGTATACGCAAATTTTGGTCATGAAATCTCCGATTGTGCTCGTTCTCGGCGGTTTGACTGTTTTCTTTTTCTAGGAATTTTTCCATCAAGCACATTCTCAACGATTTTCTAGCTATCTAAGTGAACGTTATCAACGTGTCAGCACTGATACGTCCACATCTCAGTTGTTGTCTGTCACTAGAGGGGTACCTCAAGGTAGTGTATTAGGTCCACTCCTTTTCAATGTGTATGTTGCTTCACTGTCCAAGATTGCCTCTAAGCTATCATCGAAACTGTTAATGTTCGCAGATGACAAAACTCTATACGTAAGCAACAAAAGCATGGAAGTAGCCGCAACAATAGCAACAAACGCCCTCAGCTCAATTTCAGACAAACTGCAGGGAAAAGGATTAACCATCAACTCCATGAAAACAGTAGCCATGGTTGTGCAACCGAAAAACCATGCTGAGAAACCTCCCAATATTCTAATGGCACTCCACTCGAGTATGTGCACAACACGCGTTGCCTTGGCTTGGAAATTGGTGACAAACTCCTATGGAATAACCAAGAAAACAACGTAATCCTGAAAGTAAATCGTAAAATTGGAGCATTGAGACGATCTTGGAGACAACTTTCGCCACTTGCGAGGCGCT
>JAOWAW010113533.1:0-24815 GCA_028565695.1 Nicola tetela
GTTCACCCTAATATGTCTTGTAGATCTACATGCAATCATATGTATGTCTTGTTTGCATCAGTTGCCGACCTCGACCAAGGGATGCACACACAGTGAGGCTCAGAGAAACTCATGCTATATTAAACAAAAAATCGGTGCGGGTGAGAAAATCGGTGCGTGCTAACTCCTGAATCCGATTTTTTTTACCTCAGCCTAATAATGAATAATCGGCGCTCGCTAGACAGGCTCGTGGGCTGTTGCACGGGGATGGGGTCAGCGCCATCGACATTTGCGAAATGTGCTGGAATATTAAAAAAAAAATGAAAGACAGACTGGCAGGGTAAGCACACTGTCTCGTGAATACAACGTGGCTCGCACCTTCCTGGCCACGAGTGTTGTGTCGGTGAGACCGTACTGACCGCTTTGACGTCAAGACTGTAGCCAAGTACTAGTCCGCGCACATGCAGTCCATCAAACACGTGAACACCACGTATGCGCAGTGTATCCGCAGCAGCTCTTTTTGACAACTGCAGCTGATGACAACCAATTCAGTCCCATCAGTCAGCAAATGCATGCTTCGATCTACTGCTAAGAGTGCCATAGTGCGCTACTACATTGAGATGTTTACGTGCGCGCACTGAACAAACGTGCATGAATGCGCATACGAGTGTTGTACATGTGGCACTGAGACCGACCACGTTGACGTCAAGACTGTAGCAGACCGTAGCCACATGCGCGCACGCGCAGTCCATCTAGCACGCACACACCAGTATGCGCCAAGACACTGGCGCCAGTGTATCCGCAGCAGCTCTTTTTGCGAACTGATGAAAACGAATTCAGTCCTTATAGTCAGCAAATGTATTCCTCTACCCACCGCTAGAAGTGTCATAGTGCGCTGCTACATGGAGATGTTTACGTGCATGCACTGAACTAACGTACGTGCATACCAATGTGTGTGAGGGGTTCTGCATTTTGCTTTAAAGATAGCAGACTTTGAAACGCTGTCATTTTGACCATCCAAAAGGTCAAAGGTCAACTGCTTGGCAGACAAGCAGACTAGGATGGGCGTTTGGAAAAATTACAGGTGTTGGGGGTAGAAGTTAACTGGAAGTCTCACAATTGCTGGTATTGTAAATAGAGTGCCTGAAGTTACAACCACCTGTGAGCCTCCTAAGAGAATCAGGCTTCCATCCATACAGCATTCGATCCAGCCCCACATTGAGGACAAGCTTAGAAAACAACTTAGCTTTAGATGCAAAACTCTATAACTTCAATGGCACCATTGGAAAGATCAGTCATCACTAGGGGTGAAACGAAGGTGCCAAACCTTCAATAACTTGTTCGATCACGCTGTTGTCAAAGGACCTGTGGCCTTTGCAAGTAATTTTTTTTAGATCACTTGCTTGTAGGTCTACATGTACCAGATGAGCTACGCGTAAGACTCCACTACATGTGCATATACGTATAGATGTAGATTATGCATGCGTAATGCTTGGGAAACAAGAATTACCTTATCGTCTCTGGCCATGCTGACAGCAGTCTACACTAGCATACAGTACAGATGTCAGCTGGCCTGCATGGTAGCCTATACATGGTAGAAAGTAGACAATGCAAGAACACAAGACACAGGTTTTCCATACTGTTCAGCTAGCACAGCTACAGCTAGTTGCCATCTACAGTTTATCCCAGTGAAATCAGTGTAGTATAGTGTACATACATGTATAATGTAATCAGTGTAGCATAGTGTACATACATGTATAATGTAATCAGTGTTGGTGATTGTTGCACTGGGCAATAATAAGAGGGTAGTTATCAAACCTTCCATAACTCATTCGATAAGCAATCAAACCTTTGAATGGCCAAAATGGTCACTCATTCCACCCCTTGGGACTCATCACCATGCAGTATCTTGCTCCACTTACACACCACAACAACTAAAAAAGTCTATAGCAAGGATGAGACAAGCTACACTGGTGGTGACCAATAACCCAGCAATGACACACATTTCTTTATCTGTATAGGATATTCTTCCTGCTACAGAGATCAAAAGCTACGGCAAGCAAGAAAAAAATATTAAAGGCCCATTCCTCAGATCATGACATCTCCACTGGCAGTTCGCCTGCACAAGCATTATAAATTATGCAGGCAAGACCGTAAAAATGGCATGGGTAGATTCTAAAGTGACAGGATATGTTCTATTTACAGACCTAAGGGTATCTCCTGCTTTCTATTGTTATTTGCAGATAAGCTATACAAATCTGTACCATATATTGAAGTGTGGCTGTTCCCTTCAACCTCCTCCTTGATTAGCTGCTACTAAGCTGCACTGATGTCAAATATCACCAGGCAACCATGAATGCCTGTGCGCATTGAATGAACTTTCAGCAGATATTCTTGCTGTAGAACATGCAAAGCAATCATGAAAAGGAGCAAACCAATCACAAGAAACTTCTTTCATGAGATATCAGAAATGGCTAGGGCTTCATCAGTCATATATAAAGACAAGGGAGACTCTCTGGAGTACAGGAGGCTAGAAGTACTTAAACTATGGCACTGACAGTGTGGATGCATGTTACTACTGTGTCAAGTGCTAGGTGTTAAATCCAGGTGATTTAATATGTTCAGGTGGTTGTTGATGTTTCAGGTGTCTGGTGTTTATAAATACGGTTGTGTCTATGTCATCTTTGTCTTTTGTTGGTCGTACTCAATAAAGACACTTCGTCGTGTCACAACTACAGGTGTCAAAACCATACAAGATGTGACCATACGTTTCTATACAACGTTGTATGTGTTCGATAATGTACTAGTATGCATGTGCTGTATGTAAGTATCTCTAGCCTCCTGTACTCCCTTGCCTTTATCATGGCTGATGAAGCCAGAGGCATTTCTGGCAAAAGGTCTCATGAAAAATGTTTCTTGTGACTGGCGTGCTGGGAAACCCTCTTCATGTTATGACTACCCAGTCAGGATCTCTCAAGTGCTATCCGCAGCTATAGACATATGTTGATCTACACGTAGGAAATCCATATAGAAACTTAGAGTCAGGCCCGGTAGGGAGTGGAGAGGGTTCCTACAGACGTTAGGCCAGGCAACTCACAAACTAGTGATGAACGATTCGATATCAGTGTTCCCGTTATTCGTTAATGAATCATTGAATTATTAATTGCATATGTACTTGCCATATAAAAAGAGTTAGGGGCCCGAGCAGTACAGAATGGTCGTGCACCATCCAGCCGTCCTTTACATTTGATGGTGCTTTCTTTTTTAGAAAACATGGTTTCCCACACAATAAGGCGGTACGGCGTATGACCTAGTAAGCTTTGGGTGCCAGACTTCCTTGGATTGAGACAGTGTAAAGGGCTGGGGCAATGCATGCCTTTGCATCTCGTATTCATGTTTCCCATATTCACAATAACAGAGTCGATAATACTTGGCGATGGTGATGATCGAAACGTTTTCTTCTGGGTCTACAATACGTAGGAAGGGCCTGTGAGGGTTCCATGTGTGTGCGCCACTTGTAAAACCAATGACCAGAGGTGTTAATAAATGAAATATATGCAGAAATGCAGTTGGTCTTAATTTCACAGGGAGTGCATAAGAGATCAAGAGAACATATTTCAACCCAGCAAATACAAACTGGGGCCCAGTGTAGAAAGTAACCCCCACCCCAACATGAAAGAAGTGCTTGATCTTCCTGACACTACTTTTATAGTTGTACATTACCCTAAACAGCAGAGCAATATCAATTCATCGTCATACAAGAATACTACCAAAACTCAACAGTCACAAACTCCAGTGAACTGATAAGAAGCAATTGCTGATCATTTTGGTTGGTAATTTAAGGCCCTGAAAATTTTAATGACCAAAACGTCTAAATGGTTTTGTTTTCACTCACTGGAGGTGCTAAAAGTCAAACTCAGGCTTCACAGACACAGCCTAAAAGATTTAGACAAGGAGGCAGAAACCATTTAATTAGAACAGAAAATGTTAATAGAAACCCTAAGAAAACACAAGCTAAGCACAAGCTTAAACGGTTTCACTCATGAGAAATTGCTGAGATAACTACTTGCTGCTTTGTTTGCATAACCAGAGAGTTCAAAACTTGAACAGACACCTTCAAGAGGTGGATGCCCTGATCCGAGCATGAGTGCTATATCAAACCCTGTTGGTGACAAGAATGAAAGATCTACATCACAAGCAAATAAAGAAATGATGCAACCTGCAGGCTTGCAGGCAAATGGTAGACAGAAAGAAAGAACTGCAACACAAGCAAGTGGAAGACTGAGGGAACAACTTAAATCACAAGCAAGTGGAGGATTGAAGAAGCCACCTGGATTACAAGGACGAGCAAAACCAGCTGAATCACCAGCAAGTGGAGAACTGAAGGAACCGTGTAAGTCACAAGCAGCAAGTGTAGGACTGAAGAAGCCACCTGAATTACCAACAAGTGGCTCAGTAAGCAGTGGACATAAGGAGCTACCTCAATCACAAGCAAGTGGACAATTGCAGGAGCCATGTGAATCACAAGCAAGTGTAGGAGTGGAGGAACCACTTGGATTTCAAGGACATCTGTCGAAACCACTTAAATCACATGCTAGCCAGGGACTGAAGAAGCCATGTGGATCACAAGAATTTGGTGAACTGAAGGAATTATGTGAATCACAAGCAAGCAGTGGACTGGAAAAATTACTGGTGTTGCAGTCAAGCGGTGGACTGAAGGAAACACGTGATTCACAAGCAAGCGGAGGACTGAAGGAGCCACACAAATCACAAGCAAGTGGAAGACCAAAGAAACCATGTGAATCACAAGCAAGTGGTCAACTGAAGGAACCATCTGCACCGCAAGCAAGCAGTGGACTGAAGGAACCACATGAATCACAAGCAAGTGGACCAAAGGAATCATGTGAATCACAAGTAAGTGGTCAACTGAAGGAACCACCTGCATTACAAGCAAACGGTGGACCGAAGGAACCACCCGCATCACAAGCAGGCAGTGGACTGAAGGAACCGCACGAATCACAAGCAAGCAGGGGACTGAAGGAACCATGTAAATCACAAGCAAGTGGTCAACTGAAGGAACCACCTACATCACAAACAAGCAGTGGACTGAAGGAACCACATGAATCACAAGCAGGTGGTGGACTGAAGGAACCACATGAATCACAAGTAAGTGGACGACTGAAGGAACTACATGAATCACAAGCAAGTGGAGGACCAAAGGAACCACATGAATCACAAGCAAGTGGAGGACCAAATGAATCATGTGAATCACAAGCAATTCATTCACAGAGGTCATCTCCATTCTCTACCGAGTTAGAGAAGCTGCAGCTGCCAAATATCTCAAATGTTTCAACCAACCTGTCAGGAAGATTTCTCTCACTACTGAGGGAATGTCATGCACCATCAACAATTAGTAGGATGAAAGCTTTGTTGTTCATGAACGAAATGAACACAAAAGATACTCAGCAAATCAGTATTATAATGGCTGCGGTTGTTAAGGATACTGATCTATGTACAGCTTTACCAATTTGTCTGATTGTCACACTTCGCTTGCTTGGTGATGAGCAGAAATGGCTTATTAGTAAAGGAGACCCGTTCTGTGGTCAATTCATCAGTGCACTAAACAGCAAGTTGTGCCATCTAAAGAGATTGTACATTGAACAATTATTTCCCCAAGAAGGCAGGGCTACAACGGAAAATACAGAAGCCATAAAAAGTGCTTGTACAGGTGATGAAGCCACGCCAAGCTCAGTGCCTAGAAGACTTAACCGAGTAATCAAGGCGATGTTGCCTGTTTGTGCATTTACTAACCACCGTCTGCTGCTGTTTCTGATTGCTGTTGAGCAGTGGCATGTACGGAAGTATCAGTGTCCAGGCCACCATCAATATCATTTACAATGGTCCAAATATTTTGAGGAGCTGGTATGGACAAGCATGACACACGAACCACATGAACTCTTTGATGAGATGGCCTTTTTCAGTGACAGGAAGATGTTTTGCTATGCAATCCACAGGAATTCATTCACAAGGCTGTTGAAAAAGCTCTATCTGGTTTGGCATCGTCTTCAATGGGATACTACTGTTCTCACTGAAATTTATGGAGCAGCGAAAATAATTGGTGTGTTAGGGAACCAGGCTGACATTGTCGAAGTAGTTCACACTCTGCGTCGTATTGGACAGCATCACTGCTCTTTTCAACATCCGCCTGGTGATGATTTTGAAGATCATGACTGTGATTTCATGGTGCTCTTCGTGTTCCCTCTTTCTGCATCTGTAATTTCAGCTGTTCTGCAAGATTTGAACTGTGGTTTAAATGAACAGTTATCATGGATTAACACCCTTCCATCAAAAGCGGTGCATTTCTGTAATGAAACAGGTGACAACTATGAAGAAACCTTTGCTGCAATTGACCAAGGTGTCCTGGAGTATTGCAAACAGCATCGGCCAGACCTCACTGTGTCTGATGTAACATCAGCTATGCAAGATGCACTGAAAGAACAGCAAAGGCTGAATGAGCGGCCGATGCATTGCTGTTTCATGAAGGTGGCAACTGAATACCTTAAGGGTAAACTGAAGCTCAAGTCCAAGCCAAGACAAAAAGGGTTTTCCCAGCTCTGGAAAAAAGTGCCTGTGGACAAAGCTGCTATGGTAGAAGAATTCATCCAGTTGGTGGACACTGCTTCGAGTTGGAGTAAAGAAAATCTCCAAGAGATACTTTCAGATATCTTGATTCGAGCTCAGGATATAGTATCTGCCACAAGTGGTCTCAAGGCTACCAAAATGGCAAAAGTTATCTGCAAATGTGAATTCCTTCGGACGTCTGAGGCTCTTCCTGGCTGCCAACAAAGCATGTATGGTGAGACAGAGCCAAAGTTCGCTCAGCAAAAGACGCTGGTCAGCTTTCTAGATGAAGCAGCATCCGTAGTCGCCATGTTTTCAAAGGCAAAGGTGAACAATTCTAGCTCAAGTGCGGCTGTGCAAATGTTCAAATGCTATTGTCGCCACACTTCATCCATGTTGAGATGGTTTGTTAATGAAGGTGATGGGAATATTCAAAGCCTTGCTCAGATTGTACAGTTCCGTGTACAAGTTCCCCACAATCCCACTGTCTTTGAAGCACTCTTCTGTGCTCAGATAGTGGAGGCATTAGAATGCAACCAAGGTTGGACAATTCAAGGCTTTGCAGAAATGATTCACATTTGTCAGGCAGCCTATGCCTCTAGCCTGCAATCAAAAGAACTGTCATGGCTGACATCAGCTCTGAACACATACACTAACACTCGCTCTAAGCTTGTAAAGTTAAACTATGAACTATTGCGTGAAGAATACACGCAGGGAGAGTTTGATGAATTGTCTCCACAGCTAGAGGATCTGAACAAGATTTGGAAAGCAATGGAAGTAAATCAAATCCCTCCACTGCAGAGTTTTGAGCCTCTGTTAGAAAAGTTGCACTCTTTTCGCCATGTGCTTCACTGGCTTTCAAATGTTGCCCAGGGCCGGTCTTCTGCAATTGCAAATGCCAGTGATGAGGTTGATCAAATGATAAACCAGAAAGATAAAAAATTTCGTGCTGTTGCTGAGAAGATTGCTGATTTGAAATCAAACTTTGAGAAACCGCTGATGCTGGTTAAAGTTGCAGAAGACTGCAATGCTACAGTTGCTGAATTTGTGTGGCACTTTGCAGGTCGAAGCAAACTTTTCATGGAAATAAGTAACTGCAGGTCATCCAGACTTGGCATTGGCCTCAATGACCCAAACTGGCAGAGGAAAGCACAGGAAGCCACCCGTAGAGCCCACAGGATGTTTGTACACATTCTCAGTGGTGAAATTACGTACAAGTCCTTGAGTGAAAACACAAAACATGTGCAAGCCTCAGATGTTGCTGAAGAGAAAAATTTGCTACTGTCATTTGAGCCATACAAGCAACAACAATTTATCACTGATGAGGCCTTGGAGAGAATGGAGAAAGCACTGTGTATTATCAAATGTTTTGATGAAAAGCTAATTCAGAATGTCCTGGTCACTCTGCACAAGTGCCAAGTGGTATCTGAGAATGATGAGGATGTCCGATATCTGAAAGAATTGAATAGTGGTCAAAGCATCGCTGGAAACATAAAGCTAACAGAAATGGTTGAACGATATGGTCGACTATACAATCTCTTCAACGCGTTGAAGCCGGAACACCACTGTCTTTTTGAAAAACTGGCTGCAGGATGTGACCAGATCCTTTCTTTCTTCCAGCAAGAAGATTGCCACTCATTTGTTGGCCAACAAAGATTCCGTGACAAAGTTGACAACATCAGCCGCAGATTGTTGCATGAGTCAGTGACTGAGGCTGCTGTTACATCCTTATTGGATGCTCACACTGCACTTGCTCCGTTCTTTACCACAGTAGATTTACACAGGGATAATGTGCAAGTGAAGGACATTCTTCACAAGATGGCTACTGCTGCAACAGTTGTAAATGTAGAGAATGTCTGTTCAGCCAACAGCCAGGTTGACTTCATTAAAGACTTACTTAAGCAAGCAATGGCAAGTGCAACAGAAGATGCCATTGAACAGCTGGAGCGTTTGTCACAAGCTGGTGAGTTGGTTATTGAACTCAGGCATATGCAACGTCTTGAGTCCATCTACGTTTGCCGATATCCGCAGGTTGCAAATGAAACAAACTGTCAAGAAAGCATTAGTGGATCAGCTAAACGGGATCATGTCCTTTCAAATGCTGACCTGGAAACTTTCACAGGTAATCTCCATTATATTCAGCTGCGCAGTGAGCAGCGACCAGATGAAGACTCAAAACAGCTGGCTAAGAAGGCTCTACTCTTTGCTCATATCCTAGAGATGACCAAGTCATTGGCCCATTTGATGTTTAAGTTGGAAAGTGTTAGCCACCCAGACTATCAAGGAGAAGTATTCATCTACAGACTGTGTGAACATGAGATCGAAACTGAGCAAAATAAGCTGAAGAACATTTTTGATGAATGGCAGCAGCAATTAGAAGACTCACTCCGCAAAACATCTCTCCTTCATTTGTTTTCCAGACAAGATATTTCCAACATGCTGATGCTCATGGATGGCATGCGAACCCAGAATCCATCCCGTGATGTTGCCAAGGAGATACACATCCCTGATAAAAGGCAGAGTGTGCAAGCAGTTGCAAGAGTGAAATTGACTGGAAATCTTGAGCAGTACAGTCAAATAAAAGAGCGCCAGATTGCTGAACAGTTGCTTCTGGGATATTTCTATTCCATTTCAAATGCTGTACAGCCAGAGAATTTTGCTAAAATGATCCAACTTGTCCATGATGTGGTTTCTCAATGCACTGCAGGACACTCTCAATTGCTGCCAAGTCTCAGAAGCCTTGTTATGAATGTGTTTGTTCAACCAAAGTTGGTGGAAGTAAAGTGTGGTAAACAGTTGTTGTGCACTCTTCAACCAAAAGACAGACCAAACACATTTACCGATGCTTTGGTTCTTCTGGCAACACTTTTTCTCTTCAAGCACAAAGTTCTTCCCTCTCTCGGCCAGATCATGTTTTGCTCTGACAACACTGCAGATAGTGAAATTGAAGCCTTTTTTCAGCGACTTGTTGCATTGCCCATGTTGGTATTTGTGATGGTTGGAGTTGAACTTCTTGGATTCAAACAGCGCATGTTTCTTCTTAAAAAGCAACAGGAGCTGTCCAACCATGAGCACTATGCAACTGTTTACTATGTATGTGTGGACCCAGTTGTTGCAGGCTCTTGGCCAACAGAGTGTGTAGAACGGGTCATGGAGCAACCTGTTTCAATCTCCACAATAGCAGAAAGTCTCCGAAAGTGCTTGAGAAACAGTGTGGGCATTTCAGTGCGACCCAAAATCACAGCAGTGACAGGAGAAGGCGGCAGTGGAAAGACGTTTTTTGTTAAATCTCAGCTGAAAAGTAAGCCACACCACCAACAAATGGCTGTCAGTGTTGAAGATGCACATGATATCCCAGCAATTATTCACAAACTGTCAGTGCTGCCAAGTGAAGCATCTGTTTACTTCAGTCTCTCCAGCCACATATGTTTGGATGATATCAACCAGATCTTCTTCTTTTTGACTGTTTGTGGAGCTATGCAAGATAGCAAATTCGGTGCATTCTTCTCGCAGCCCAGTGATGTCAATTGGAAGTGGTTTGTCGAAGTACCAAGCCATCTTGGTCATGACCTAAATGCTCTTAGCGACAGTCTGCCTATGGTGGCAATTCACTGTGAGGCAGTTCACCTAATCACAGCAGGAAGCAACCCATTAGACACAGCTGAACGAGATCTAAAGTGCCCATTAATTGCTGGTACTTACTGCCAATACGTGCGTAAGAAACTAGACAGCCATGCTGTACAACCCTTTAATCCCTGGCAAGAGGTAAACAGGGAACTGCCTCGTGAGAAGATTGGTGAAAAGCCAGACCGTCTAGTGTTCAGGTATCCAGGTTTACCACCAGATGAGTGTCAGTCAACACTGAATGAACTCTTCAGGGAGGCTAAGTTCATGAAGCCTCAGGTGATTTTCAAGAGGGCGTTTCTCAACTATTTGGCTAATCGCCTCTCCCTGTTTGAGACAGACCATGTCAAAGAGAATGCTGCTAGAGGAGTATATCAGAATCTTTTGTCAGCTCTGCTTCAACAATTCATTGTAGAGGCCGATTACTTGTGCAAGCATGAGCTACTGTGTTCATGGCACAAAGCTAATCAGGTATTTCTCATCCGTGATCCTAACCCAGATGGTCAATGCTTTTTGTCACTCTGCCCTCCAAAAGCCAAACCAGAAGATTGCAGTCAGTTGCAAAGAAAGCACGGTGGTGTTGAAAGCTTGTGCAGACAAACAAATGATCCACCAATCAACTACCTTGCCCATGCCTTTGGGCTATCAACAGAAGCAGTTAAGAGGCTGCTGGAGAAGAAGGAGTTTGTCTTGACGTATGACTTTGCCTACAAGTTACTGCTTATTCATGAACGCAAGAAGGCTCGCTTGCCACTTATCATTCAAGGTGAAACTGGTGTTGGAAAAACATTTCTTCTGGAAATGTACACAATGCTTCTGGCTGAGCAAGCAGCAAAAAGCCGCGACACCAACTGTGCTACTCTTCTTATGCCACGTGTCTGCAAGTGGATCAATGATCTTGTTGTCAAGACGCTGTGGAAGAGATTGCCAAACACAACAAGGATATGGTTTTCAGGGAATGATGATGATCAGCTTCCACAAAAGCATAAACGTACGCATAACAAAATTGAGAAGCAGCTCATTGAAGAGGACTTTGCTGGCAACACTGATCTCACAGCTGTTTGGCATGACTTCTTAGCACAACTTCCTGCAGAGCTGGCCTTAGAAGCCACCAATTCCTTGAGAAAGCAAGTTTCAGAATGGCTAAGTGAAGTGGCCATTTTAAGGCCTACAATAGAGCTGGAGGAGCAAGTCAAAGGCAGTAATAACATGACAGTTGATGATTCCTGCACATTGCTGCAGAGATTTCTTGAAACAACATCTAGACACCTTTTCTTCAGGGAACTTGTGCACCCTGGAACAAGGAAAGAGGATCTTTGTGAAACCTTGATGAAAGCCTGTGATGTTGCCAAAAAGTGTAAATATCATGATGTTGTAGCTTTCTTTGATGAAGTCAATACCTCCAGCATTCCCAATCTGTTCAAAGAAGTCTTAATGGACCGCACACTGGATGGCAAAGACCTTCCCAGCAACATCTTTTTTGTCTGTGCTGTTAATCCATCAATGGCTTCTTCAAGTCAGTCAGGCGAAAGTGAACAGATGGAAACAATACGTCGATGGTACTCTGTTCACAAGCTTCCACCTGTAATGCACGACTTGATGTGGATTTACAGTGGTCTGAATATTGAATCAGAGCTCTCAGAGTATATTCAGCTGAAAATTGACTTACAGAAGAATCTGATTGTCCCTTATGGTAAGGAGCAAGTAACATTCACCAATCTCCTGAAGACAGAGTTCACCAAACTGCTGCTCAGAGCACATCAGTTTTTTTGTCAGAGTCAAACACAAGACAGCCCTTTGGTGAGCCAAAGAGACATCCAGCGAGTTTTCCAGCTTGTACCATTCTTCTGGCATGTTGAGGAATATGCCAAAGGAATGAAAACACAGCCAGCTGCTATTCAGGGTGAACAGATGCTCCTACAGTGTGCTGATGAAGAATCCAGCATAGATGTGGACATTCTCTTACGCAAATCCATTTTTTTGTCAATTGCCACAGTCTACTATTTCAGGCTACCTGAAACACCTTTAACACCTGGTGGTCCATGTCGGAAGAGGTTCAAAGAATGGATTGAGTCTCCCGCAGACTCTTTGAGTTCAAGCAGTGAACTATTTCACTCGATAGTTACAGAAGGTGTTAATGAGTTTGTCACAAGGGGGAACTTTTTGATCCCAGAGGGAGTTGCTCTGACCAAGGCACTGAAGGAGAACATTTTCTGCACTGTTGCAGCAATACAGCAACGCATTCCAGTTGCAATAATTGGTTTACCAGGGTCATCTAAGACACTCAGTTTTCAGATTGTGAGGAACAACCTCCGCGGAGAAATCTACTCACCATGCAATTTCTGTCGCCAATTTGTTGCTGTAGACCCCTTACCTTATCAGTGCTCTGAACAATCTACTGCAGCCCAGATAGAAGATGTGTTTGAGCTAGCCCTTTACAGGCAGCAGCAACTCTACGACAAGCAGGTGAAAGAGATGTCAGGGGATGATGATTTGCAGGCAATCTCTAACCCACACTTTCCAAAAGGTGCTGCTCGAACTCGCTGTGTAGTTTTCCTTGATGAAGCGGGTCTTCCTGCAAAGGAGAAGAACAAAATGGTTCTAAAGGTTCTACACCCATACTTAGATGCTTGTGAGGTTGGCTTTGTGGCATTGTCGAATCAGTTTTTTGACAGTGCAAATGCCAATCGAGTGATCACTGTCTACCGCTCTCATGCAGAGAAAGATGAGTTGAGAGAATTGGCCCATGGCTGCTTAGGCCTGAATGATGAGCACTCTCTAATGAGCAATTACCTGAATGGCATCTGTGAAGGGTATCACAACCTGGTATATGATAAAGATTTCAAGAAAATGTTTCACCTGCGAGACTTTATCTACTTCCTTAAGCACTTGCAGAGGGACAAGCAGCAACTTAGGCTAACCATTGGGCACTACAAACCAACTCCAACGGTTTTGTTGAGAGGACTGGAGGAAAATTTTGGTGGAGGTGACCATGTGCAGTTTCACAGATTAGTGGAAATGTTCTTCCAAGCTGTGCATGCTTTTGTTCCAGGTTTTCCCAAAGTACCTCAAGAAGACCAGTACCGAAGCATTCCACATGTTCTAGCTTCCTTGATGAACTCACCTGATTGCGTGGAAGGCCGGTCAATGGTTTCATCAGAACCACGATTTAAGCTGATCATTGACCCGACTGATAATAACAGTGCTGTGAATATTATGTACCACCTTGGCTTGCTACAGCCTAAGTCCAGCCAAGTATTCCATATGAGTGACTTGTCAGGTGACCAAGGCGAACTACACAACATTGAGGTACTGGCAAAGATCTGCTTGTCATTAGAGCAGCCACACACTGTTGTTCTTGTGAACACTCAACGTATTCACGGCAGCCTTTATGAGCTGCTGAACCAATCCTACCTCAGCATGCTTGGTCACAACACACACCGTCATGCTAACATTACCATTGGTTCCAAGGCCTATCCATGTCATGTCCATCGAGACTTTCAGTGCATCGTCATCCTAAAGCAGAAGCTACTGAGGGATACCCCAAAGCCATTCCTCAGCCGCTTCTCAAAGTTTCTTCTTCAGCCAGAGGATGCACTTCTGTATGCAATTCAAAGAGTTAAAAAACCAGTTTACCCAAATGCAGGTTTCATTGATTCACTGAAGGCCACTTGTGAGAGCTTTGTGAAGCATATGGGTCCACAAACCTTTTGTGGTTACTTGAAAGATGTGACGTTGCCTTCCTTACTGCTTTCACACTTTCCACTGTGTGGACCTGATCGTTTGTGCAGCTTTGTGCCCTTTACAGCCAATACAGTGTCTCTGAAACAATGCATGGGAATGCTCAATCCAATGGTTGAGGCTGTCCGTGTTGTTTGTGCACAGCTATTACAGCTGGTGCCGCCAGAGTGCTTCCTCCTCAAAATCAACACATTTTCTCAACCAGCAGTCTTGCATCACATCTATTTTGAGGTACAAGAGCACTTCAGCATGCGTGACATTGTATCTTTGTTGCGCAAGAATGTGGAAGCCACACCAACCTCAGCAAATATTTTGGCAAACAACAAGTTCATGGTTTACACATGGTCCTCTGTGGCCATTTCTTGTATGGCTGAGCAAACAGCTGACTACTTTGAACATGGGGAAAGCCTGTCTGTTGTGGACACTACAAGTTTCAAAAGATACTCAGAAATTGAAAAGTATCTCAAGGAGTTTTTGGAGAACTCTGATAAGTCATGTGCTGTGTTTCTGCTGGATGCATCTCACCCCAGCAATGCAGCAGCTGAAACAACTCTTCTTCAACATCTCATCAACAAAGCAGACGGTGAACATCAACAGGTTGAAGGAACAAAGAAGACTTTTATTATTGTGCAACACTGTCCATTTCACATGACCAATACCAGATTCTGCAGCTCATCATCCTTTCTTTGTGGCTGGGATTCATTGTTTGTTGATGTTCCCAGCAGTGTAGGCTTACCAGTTGGTGGTGTCAAGTCGCTTGTTCAAACATCTCTCAGAAATTTCTCAATGCCACTCAATGGTGAAACTGCCATCCCTGAGCTTCAGAAGTGTGTTGTTAATCAGAGCTTAAAAAGGCTTTCTCAAGAACTGACAGTGCGATTCTGTTACTACTTACAGCATTCCAAATTCAGTGCTTCGCAAAAAGCTGTAAAACCAAGTTGGCTGCGGCCGTTGTATAGCACTTTCAATTCGCCAGGTAGAGATGGGGCACAATGCAGAGAAACTGTCATCAAAATTCTTGAGAAACTGCCATGCATTATGCAGCTAGTGGATAATCGTCTGTGTGAACGTTACTCCTCAGAGAACTCTCTGTTCCTACTGCAAGAATTCGCCAAGGATGTTGCCAAGCAAAGCAGCTACTACAGTTTTTCACATCTGATTGAGTTACATATTCACCAGGAGGCCACTGTCATCTTCCTAAAAGTTATGCTGACTCTCTTCAATGACTTTGCTTTCTGCTCTGTGTTTAAACATGGGCTGTCTGAGGAAGATCTCACCAAGCTTCTTCATCTCATTCCTCGTGTTTCGCTGCGGGACAGGAGTAATTTTAGCCAGGGCATTTTATCAGTTACACTGACCTCCCAGTACAGAACACCTTTATTCCGGTTGCTGAGAAAAAGAGTGGAGATTTATGTCCAGCAAGTTGCCATGTGGGAAAGCTCTTCAAAGAAAGATCTTCATCAGCACATCTGTGGAGATAAAGTTCTTTCCCCCCTGGCATCTTGTGATAAACTCATGGAAGACTACACAGCTGACATGATTTGCTATGTGTGCAATTGGAGTCCAGAAAGTGGAGAGAGCAGTGAGCTTCATGTTGCCAAGGATTTAGTCCTTCAGATGCACAGATGTGATGCAAGCAGTGAAGAGGTGGATATGCTCTCCCACATTCACATTATGCTCCACGGAGAGAAACATAATATTTTGAAGGTGCTCCATGGTTCAAAGTCGCTCTTTCACCTTCTTGGTGATGAAGCTCTTACTTCTGCAAAACTTGACAGAACATCTGATCCCTCAGAGTATATGCAAAGATTCACTCACCACTTATTCAGCAGTCTTTGGAAAGGGTTAATGGAAATTCAGGAATTACTTCAGCACAGTGTGAGGCAGGTGCTTGAGAATGACTCTTGGTTGGATAAGGTCCAGCGATGGAGGCATTGCTACTGCTGCATCACCCAACTCTGGCAGCCTGGATGTGGTGACAGTGTAGATGATGGTGTTGAAGGATTTGAATCAAAGTTGACCTTGATGGCAGTTGCTGATATTTATTTTAATTGCCATAATCTTTTACAGCGTCAGCATGTCATGACTGTTTTAGAAGCATTACGGAAACTTGCCTCCTGTAGTGAGGTTTTGGTTGGTAAGGCCATAGTTGTGCAGGAGGTTATTCTAGCATTGTTCAAAGCAGGACTTCAAGACCCCGAAGGTTACAGGACCTTGCAGCTGCAGTTGCTTCGCTGGTTGATTGGAGTGACTACCCAGACAACAGAACTGGAAAACGGCACCTCCTTCCCAGACAATCACGATCTTCGCTTCCTTCTCAAGGCCATCAACAATCAGGCAGAGCTACTTGATCTTTCTGTTGAAGCAAGTAACAAACTGTTTGAAGTTTTGGTGGAATCTTTTGGTCTGAAATTATCCAAGAGTCTTCATAAGCAGCAAGGGTATGCCCATTTTCTTGAATCATTACAGAGAGCAGTTAACAGAGTTCTTGTTAATGGCAAAGAACTTGCTGAGTCACTCATTCATCCAGATGATTACTGGCCTCAACATTACACCCCAATAGATTTCCCACCAGCTGTTGCTCAATCTCCGGCAGCCAAGAACAGGCTCGGGGAAATTTTCAGTGGCCATTTGGCACATGCTTACTACAGCTATGTACATTCTCAACATATATGCACAGGTCTCCCATTGCTGATATCCAAGGCCAGACTTAACACTTCGATAGGAGGAAGGCAGACGAAGAAGCCTGCTGAGGTAGTTGAAAAAGCCGCATTCATTCGGGCAGCATTGGATAAGACTGCTGCTGAAATTTCCGCTATTGATGACAGCGCTGACATGAACACCTTAAAAAGCTTGTCTGATGGCCTTGCTAACCTGGAGGAGCATTTAATAAATAATAACTATCCATTTTATCGACATTACTTTGTTTCTCATTTAGCCATCTTGAAAAGCAAGGTTTCTCTGATTAAGAAGATTCACAGATCCTCTGAAAACTGGCAAATGCTCTGTAACGAAGTAGAGCAGTTTCAGCAGACTCTCCAACCACTGCTGCATTGGGCAGGATTCTCCTTTTGTCTGCCAAGCTTGTCAAATTCTGAAGGATCCCCACAAGGTGCTCAGAGGGCTTATGAACAGTTTAGTGAGGCTTTTGCCAACAGCTTGAGAGATGATAACTTCAGCCAACTAGTTACCTGGTGTGCTCGCAAGTGCAAGGAAAGGGCAGCTTTCATTCCATATCTCAACACAAGTGGATGCTTGCGCATGTTTTTGGTGCTTAAAGTCTACTACGACTTTTTCCTTTGCAATGACATTAAACGAGTTCAAGCACTGGCTTCAGTTTCAGACCTTGGATCAGGTCATGACCAACTTCTCCAAGTTGCTATCAGACTTCTACTGAGCACTGAGCTCGAAGGTCATCTTCCTAGCATCCAAGAGATGTTCAACCTCAGAATGCAATGCTCTCCTGAGCTTCAGTGTGTGCGTGACATTCTTGTTCATACATTTGCAGTTGTCCTTGCTACTGAAAAGTCAGGCAACCACTTTGTGACCTGCATGAAGGAGCCAGGTCACCTCCTTGGCACCTTCTTGTTTGGTGCTGTTGGATATGAAGGATCACTGTCTAGCATTTCTGGTGGAATTCGTATTGATTGCTGCTTTCAGTTTGACGAGAATGGTGACTCCACGCAAAATGGACGGCAAGATTTTCAACTGACACCACTGGCTTACCATCTAGCTGCTTTGCTAACTTTCACAAGCCTGTGCCTTCATGCTTTGCTTTACCCTGGAACCGCAGTTTTTGAGCGTGTCCTGACTAAGCAGTACGTTGAGGAGGAGTTACACCAGCCAGATATGACGTTTCTTCAAAAGATCGAACAGTTTTGCTTAAACCGCATCCTCATGCTGGTTAAACATGTCCAGAAAGATGGCAATTTCAACTCCCCACAAGATGCTTTTTGTTTTATTGTGATGTCACTTGAGCAGTTACTTCAGGTCTACTCCTGTGGAGAGATGAGACTCTTTAAACCAGTGTATCGCCATAAAGTAGAACGAAGAAAAGCTGAAGAGTTTTATGAGGTTGAGGTTGTTCAAAAGATAAAACAGCGATTCCAGCGAACGTCCCACGAAGTTGTATTGCAGACAGGCTTGGGGTCTTGGGAGAACAGGGATGTATCACAGTTTTGGTTTTGGCACTGTAGCAGCCGTAAACCATCTTTAACAGATTTGCGAGAGTGTGTTGGCCATCAGCGATCACAAGTACCAGAAAGCTATCCGATTTTATGGGCGATCCTTTCAGCGCTCAATGACATCCAGGCGCTTCCATTAGTACACAGTGTAGCAATGCTGTACATTTCTCTCCACCAACACTTGGCCAATTTACTCAGGGAGGATGAAGTGCAGAGCGACGGATGTACACTGATTAGTGCTTTGGATAAGTACAGAGCGACAGAACGGGGAGCGAGCTGGCACAAGAATTTGTGTAAGCTGTGTGAAGAAGGCATTGCCTCTTTCAACAAAATTCACTCTTATCTTGGTGGCAACATTCAACCTGGACCTTGCAACAGGCAGGCTATGTTTCATGAGCTCAGTTTTAAAAGTCCCCTCTCCTACATGATCACGACAGAGAAAGAGGATGAAGGAAACATCTTATTCCAGGTCATTAGTGAGCTTGTCAGAAGGCAGAACAATTTCCTTCAAAAGTGTGAGTCCATCAAGAAAACAACCGACAGCGAGGTGCTGAGACACGCCCTGTCAGCTGGTGACTTTGACAAGCCAGTTTCTATGTTGCATGTAATCCACCAAACCGGCTTGGGTTTGCTTCAAATAACGAATTATTGTGTTGAACAAGTTGCACTCATGCACTGCAAAGTGTCTCGTGACATCAGTGATGGTTTCTGTGTGGAATTTGACCCAGCCACAATTGAGCAGATACTGATACAAGATGTCATTGTCAAGGCTGTGGTTGTTGATGTTGATCATTTTCAAATTCCGTTTTCATTCAAGATTAGCTCAGTGCCCCAAACACTGTTTCCAACAGGTAGACTATGTGCAATGCCCTCCAGCTTCACAACAGACCAAATTCCTGTAGACACTCAGAAAGAAATCAGTTGTGTTCTTAACAAAGAAGTGCAGCTCCAAGAATTGTGTAATGCAGTGGATCATCTGGCGTTGGCATCTAACCTTATTGTTGATCTTGTCAAGCAAAGGTCAGATAACCAACTCTTGATCTCTGATTTGGCCAAGCAGCCACTCTTGGACTTCTGGAAGAGGGAGCATCTTCCAGACCTCAGCCTTTTCCTTGTTGATATAAGTGGCCTTGAAGTGAGGCACATTACCGCTCTCTTTAAAGTATGTGAAGAACATCTTCAGCAGTACACACCTCGCTTCCGCAACATCCCGCAAGCCTGCCATAAGAGGATGGAAGATTCACTGAGTGTTCGTTTCAAAGGCTTACTGCAGGAACATCTGACAAAGCAAAAGGCAAAGCTGAATACAGATGATCTGATCGAGCTGGTTGATGATGCCTTGCAAGTTCTCTACAATGTGGCAACATCTGCGGAAGCTTCTAGTGACAAGCCTCTTAAGAAACTCTTGAGGGATGCATGGTTGCTGGATGAAGAAGACAGTGATGACATACTAGTGGTTCTACCAGAAGAAGTGTGTGGCTGTCACTTAAAGGATGTAATGGCTCATATAATTGAATATAGCAAACAGGTCAGATCTCTCCGCTTTGAATCCTCACCTGACAATGTGCTCTGGAACGAATGGGGGGGTGATTTGCTTCCTACTGCTGCTTGTACTCGGCTTCCCGAAAATATGGAGGAGGTATTTGGTGCAGATGAATATAACCCAACCCTGTTAAACTTTCCGCTGCAAATGAGCAGTTATGATTCTAAGATTGGTGATTCTGCATGGAATAGTGAGAAAGCTTCAATAACCTTGAGTGACCAAGGCCATCCTGTGACCCCCTCTGTCCACAATGATGATGCGGTGCTCATCCTACGAGATCCTCAATGGCAAGATAGTTTGTGGAAGGCTTTTTTCCGTACTGTTCTGCCGCATCAGTTTCTTCCTTGTGAGCATCTTTCGTTAACTGTCCAGGCACAGTCTTTGCGACGCCGTTTGGTCTGGAAAGGGTCTGAAAGTAAGCCTCGCAGGTGTCTTAAAAGTCGTGTCAAGGTGTGGGCCTTAGAAGCTTTCCCAGCACTTGATAGCAGTCCCCACACTTTCGAGCTATCAAACGAAAGAGGCTGTATTCTTCAGCAGGATGAAGATGTGCCAAAGCAAACACATCAGGAAGTGGCTGTGATGCACATTGTAAAGCCAGAAGAGATCATCACTTTACACCTCACAGTAATGGCTGGAACACAGACAAGACAGTGTTTTGTGTGGAAATTTGCACAATTTACCGCTGTCCACACTGTTGTCGAGCGAGCCCTGTTCAACCTTCAGTACACTCAAGCTACATGTGCTGTCATGCACACTGCAGATGGATTTGTTTTGCGTCCTGATCTCTGCCTTGGCAATGTTGTGGCTGCTCAAACCAAGGAACTGAGGGTATACTTGCAGTGTGAAGATGTCAAAGTGGTTGAGTGTGTCAAGGCGTCTGGCCTGGATTGTCCACAACAGCCTCTCCTTCTCCATTGCTTGGGCCGACACTTGAAGTTATCGCTTGCAGATAAGGCTGCTAGAAGTGTGCAAGTTTGGCCAGCATTGGATGAAATCACTTATTTTTTCACACCAGACAGACTAGAAATAAGCCTGGTTCAATCTGTCAACTTGTGTGATACAGTTTTGATTCACAACGGTACAAAGTGGCAAACTCGTCTCAAGATGTCAATGAAAATTGGTAGTGTCCGGGAAGCTGCTCTACGTCGATTTGGTCTGTCACATGGCCCAAAGAACAGTGGGCTGTTTATGAAGCTTGATGATTTCATGCTACCTCTGTCAGACAGTAGCTATCTGTGGTTCGTCTCAAATTCAAGTTCCTCACAGAGTGCCGAGCTCTTTGTATTAACATGGCCTGCTTCCCCAACAGTATCTGTGAAGGTTGAGTGGTGTGAATCAAGTGTACCACTGATATTGCACACTGTCTCCTTGAAGGACCACACCATTGCGGGAGATGTGATTTCCGTTGCTGACAGTGCATCAAATCTGCCCAACTCAGGTCCAAACTCTGCCTGGCATCTTGTGGACAACAGTGTAGGATGTGCCTTTGAGATGAGTAGCAACGTGCCACAGTCAGTCTCATGTCTTTCCCAGCAACCACCCCTATCTCTTCTTCCAACCAGCCAGCTACTTCAAGTTGCTTTAACATACAGCGCTGAGAATGGCCAGTTGGCAGAAACGACGTTGCTTGTCAGGCCAAAGACTCAGGCAGGACAGTTGCTTCACCATCTGCACAACTGGCACACATCATTGCCCATATTTCGCCAACCACAGCCAGTTTACCTCTTTGATCCTACTGAGCAGGTTTTCCTTGGAGCCACAGCCAGACTTCAAAGTCACAAAGGAGCTTCTTTAGCATTGACAGTATTCTCCACTGACCCAAGCACCTTGTGCCATTTTTTGGTCATTAAATCTGATCAGGTGAAGGAACAGTTCCTGTTGTCAGACACAGCTGATATAGCTCAGCTGGTCAGGCATATTGCAGTGAGCCTTGCTGACAGCGTTGCTCAGTACTGCTCCTTATTGTTTGAAGGTCTGGTATCCATCACCTCTAGAAGCACAATGTCCGTCAGAGATTTAAGGGAGCTGTTGGCTTCTGAAGTAGCTTGCAGTGAGAATGCTGAAGAATCTGTACAGCCTCTGGGAACACAACTTGGGCCAATCACCTGCACACTTCAGCTTGGCAAAAGTGACATGATGGAAGCAACCAGACAAGCAGAAGGAAGTCAACAAGGAATGGATTCGCACATTCTCTCAGTGGAACTAACTGACCAGACAGGGACATCTCAAACACTGGATGTATCAACCTTACTAACAGTACGGGAAATTTGCCAGCAAGCAGCTACAAGCATTGGAATGTCTCTGACAGCCATTACGATGTTAATTGATGATGAGGAGCAAGATTGTGACGATGGCAGCATGCTCAAGGAAATACTTCTTGAGTATCCAGACGGTGCTGTGGTTCAGCTGCAGTCAAGCCAGTGATGCAATTTTCATTGAAACTCTCTGTAAGTTTAGCTGCAAACCTTGAAGCTAGAATTGTTCCTTTTTCTAAGCAAACAGTTCCATTTTTGTTTAAAAATCATACCATGTGGATATCCCATGATGCTACATGGATGTTCTTGTTGTATACTGTAATTGTTCAGATTTATACAGTGTTAAGGATGGTGGGGTTAATTTAGCATATTCAGTCTGTATAGTATGCAGGTGGTATGGATGACTACCCTACTACACCACCTTAATTTTATGTTGGCAATCAGTACAGTACCATTTGGGATTTTCACACAATACTTGAAATAGTCTAAGGATAGCATACATTATTAGATGGATTACAGCACCTCCGACTATCACCTGTGATCTACCCAACCACTTTCATTTAGCTTTTTTTGGCAATGGCTGTAATAATTTGCAGCGTTTTTCTTCCTAGCTTATGTATTTGTTGCTCTCTCTCTCTCTGTGCTGTTTGCTGTGTCCTTTGTTGCATGGTCTAGAGCAATATGCTTGTAGATGCCTGGATGTTCAGCATATTTGCGCAGTTTTCATGCGTGCTTATATGATGCATGGAGGCCCATAGGCATAGTATCAGCATAGTACATTTAATTAAAAGCTACTCTGTCTCTTTCCTGCACACTTCCATATTTATTTCTTCAAAATTTTGTGAACAATTGATGAGATTAGGTGCATATGTTGAAAGTCAGGTTATGCAGAGTCAACGACTTTGTCCTGGCTTACTACAAGTGTGCACCCTTGTATATTGCAAGCCTGTATTGGCAAGTGGCGGGATTGTACATTGCATTGTGTGTGTGTGTGTGTGTGTGTGTGTGTGTGTGTGTGTGTGCATGAATGTGTGTGTGTGTGTGTGCATCTGTGTGAGTCTGTGTATATGTGTCTGTGTCTGTGTCTGTGTGCATGTGCGTGCAGACACACATGCATATGTGTGTCAAGCACAACAACCATTTTAATATGGATATTGTCATCCTTTCTTGTCCTACATGTCCTTCATGATCACCTTCGAAGAGTACTGCTCAGGAAAATTTAGTTGTATTGAAAAGAAAATTAGCACATATGTTTTAGCTGGGCTTGCTCAAGTTTGCTACAATAGCCAGTATTGTTTTTACCCATATTTTTCATGGATTACACACTAGATACTGAGTGATGTTTGATGTCAATGTTATTTCTCGGTCAGATGTGATTTTTGACCAGTTGAGATTCAAGTTTTATGATAAAGAAAATCCTGTTGGTGAATGTAGATTAATGTAAACCTTGAAGGAGGAATTGTGGAGATTGCCATAAATTATGTAATCTGCACTCACATGAAGCCTTCATGTGCTTTTGTCACTGATCAAAGATTTGTTTGGCACTGCATTTACAGGTTGACCTAGTTAAAATGTCAATATTTTCCTATGCTGAAAATTGACATCTTGACGGTTTATACTGGTACATGCACACTTCAAAACGGTTTCCTTTGCCTTTTTATGGTGATCACACAAAGCTGCTCACTTGATCTGCTCTGCTGTTCTTGTTCCAGGATGCTTTGCCCTGATGTGGCCGTCAGCTGTTGCAGTAACCACAATGGACACTCATGGAGTACAAGGACATTGCTTTTTTCTGTTTTGTTTTTTCTATGTTGTGATTTGAAACAATTGACCTTTTCTTGTTTTCTTTGTTTACCATGATCGTTGTAATTTTTCAGAAACTGTTTAATTTTGTTGTATGCTGAAAATGATTTTTTAGAAAGCAAGGGGATAATTTTGCCTGGTAACTGTGCTAGGCTGTTGGATATTTACTCAAAATTCGTGTCATTTTTTGTGGATAACTGTTTTTCTTTTGTTTCAAAACATGCCGTTAGAATTGTAGTTGCAATGAATGGCTTTTGAAGTTATTTGAATTTTTGGTGTGAGTGATATTGTGTTGATTGAAGGGGTTCCAATTTTCAGCATTTGAGAAATGTTCAGGATGATCTTTATGTGTTTAAAATGGTTTACGTAATCAGAATGGTTGATGAGGTACTGGCCAACCTGTTTGGTGTTGACGATTTCTTGTGAAATTACATGATGATTTCAAAATTAACTTGTCTGTTTGTGCCTGTAGAAGGTTGAGACTATAGCCTGTAATGTATGTGTCCAGAGTGTACATGTGTGATCGGGTATGTGTAAGTGGGTTTTGACAGGGTGTAATTTTTATATTGCGCCTCCTGTTCTTAGTCACCTGTCATTGTGTGTTAGGATACTTAATTTTGTCGTGCTCAGTAATGCTGCTGTATCTTTTACAATACACCAGTTGAGTCAACACTGGGTGCCTGCATCTTACATGTGCTGTATGCAGGAACTTGACAAGCCATGAAAAAAGCATGAGAGTCCTAACTGTTATTCTTTCTGGTTGACTCAGTGGAAACATTACAATGAGAGGATGTGTTGATTTCAGTGTATCTTCCTCTCCCGAGCTAACCCTACCATTCTCTCCCAACCTTTCCTATAAATGACTCTCTCTCTCTCTCTCTCTCTCTCTCTCATTCTCTCTTACACATAATATTATTCTCTGATACATGTGATCGATCTCTTTCTCTCTGCATCTAACTCTGTCATTGCTCGCTCTTTCTTTAAATCTGTGACACACACACTCTCTCTCTCTCTCTCTCTCTCTCTCTCTCTCTCTCTCTCTCTCTCTGAATCTCTCTAGTCTTT
>JAOWAW010113545.1:0-13388 GCA_028565695.1 Nicola tetela
TGGTGGTGTTAGTTGTGGTGGTGGTGTTAGTTGTGGTGGTGGTGTTAGTTGTGGTGGTGGTGTTAGTTGTGGTGGTGGTGTTAGTTGTGATGGTGTTTTTAGTTATAATAGACGTGCTTAGTCATTTCACCAAGTTCTTGCTAACTCTAGTCAATGTTGTGACACTGTCAGTTGTGTAGACGAGTACATGGTGGTCGTCTAACATGTTGCAAGAGTGGGAAAGATCGCACAGCGATGGCAGTCACGTATGAAGAGTGCTGTCTGTTACTCAAGGAGCATGGATTGCAGGAACGAAGTTTTCAGCAGGCTTTGGACAGCTTGAGAAGGTCAGCGTGCTACTCAGTTGGTAGCAAGTATGGTTGTGTATCACCCTGTGCTAAGTATAGCTGGTGCAATGGACAATAAGTAACCACTTCTTGGAATACATTTAGGCACTCAAGAGAAAAGGAGGCCTAGAAAAGCCCTGAGTTCCTTAGACAAACAACTGAGATAATTATATGCGTACACATACCTAAATAATGTGAAAATGCTAAATTTGGCGCTTCTAAGTGTTGTGGTCGGCGCCAGCAGTCGTTGCTAGGTAGCTGTCTCCAGCCAACCATGTAATCTTTTGAGCATGCTCCTAATTGTTTTTTGTACTTGGTCAGCTTCTTGGGTTTGTTCTTATTGACACGTGTAGACACTCAATGAAATATTGTTGGTCTACAATAAAATACCAGTGAGCTACAACTTTAGGAAATACAATATAGTGTCAGAGTGATTCCAACTTTTGTTTGATGGGCATTGAGGATTTCAAGATGGCCAGAGGATTTGCCACTCCCTCATTGAATTGGACTTCTGACAATCTGCCCAAAGCCTTTCAATCGTTCCAGCAGTATTGCACTCTTATTTTTGATGGGCCCTACCCCAAAAAGAGTGAGAAGGAAAAAGTCACGTTTCTTCTGGTTTGGATTGGCCGTCATGGTATTGATCTGTACAATGGATGGACATGGGATGATGTGAATGGCAAATATTTACTCTCAGAGGTATGGGAACAATTTGAATGGCATGTTGAACCCAAAGTGAATCAGTACTTAGCTCGTTACACTTTTCACCAGTGTTCCCAGAAGGCGGACGAAACAGTAGATGATCTTGTTGGCCACTGCCATCTGATAGCGGAAAAATGCAAGTTTACAGATACGAACGAGCTGAGCACTTGGATGATAGAACAATTAATCATTGGAGCACGACAGGATATACAAGAAAAACTATTGGAGAGAGGTGGAAATCTTGACACTCTTGACACAGCACTCGACATTGCAAGAACAATTGAGGCCACTAAATCTCACATAGCGCAAATGCAATCAAAGCCAGAGGCACAAGTACATGCTGTTACTCATACACAGTCGCTCACTGAATCTGGAAAATCCATAAGTGCACCAGATGCGGCAAGCAACATGTTACAAGAAAGGAAGCTTGTCCAGCACATGGCCAGAAGTGTAATGCATGCGGCCTTGTTAGTTACTGGGCCACCATGTGCTGAACGAAAACAGTAAAGTGCAAAGCCAGTGGTGGAAGACCACTGAAAAAATACAACTCCAAGTCAGATTGTCAGTCAGGAAACTCAAAGAAACTTCATACTATTGATGCTGAAGATGGCACTTCAAGCAGTTTTAATACCATGGCTTTTGAGTGTATCTGATTTCATGATGTGTCAACAAACTCACGTCTGGTACACAATTTTTGCAACTGTTGAGTTTCTCTTGTATTTTGCAAAGGAGTAGACACACTACTGAAGGGCAAGATAGATACCGGAGCAGAAGGTAACATTTTGCCACTCCATTTGTACCGGAAGATATTCTCTTCATGCATCAACCGCAATGGTGAGCCACAGTGAGGGGCACTCAAATCATCTGTGACGAATCTGACTGCATAAAAGCGATCAGAAATCCGCCACTTTGGCACGTGTATGTTGATTTGTGCCTGAAAGGGTAAGACCCATTGAGCAACTTTTTTTTTGTAACAGACACACCTGGTCCTGCTATCTTTGGTCTGCCAATGATACGGAGTTTAGGCCTGGTGTCAATTCAAGTTGACTCGACAAACGTCGCAGAGCAGCTAATTGAAACGTGTGAACAAATCATGGAGGAGTACCCTGATTATTTCAATGGTATTGGCAAGTTGCCTGGCACATACCATATTACTCTGGATCCTAGTGTGCCACCAGTAGTTCACAGCCCATGGCAAGTATCAATTGCGATGAAAGATGACATCAAAGCCAAATTGCAGAGATGGAACGGCAAGGGATCATCAAGAAGTTGACAGAGGGCCAGCCAACCAATTGGGTCAACAATCTGGTGTACCAACGGAAAGCTAACAGCAAACTTCATATCTGTCTTGATCCTAAAGACCTTAACAAAGCCATCAAAGAGAGCACCATGTAATGCCAACTCTGGAGGAAATCATCCCAGAGATGACAGGTGCCAAGTATTTTTCAACACTCGGTGCTAAATGTGGCTATTGGAACGTCAGCCTGGATGAGGAGTCAAGTTTCCTCATGACTTTCAATTCACCTCTTGGTCAATACCGCTTCCTTGGAATGCTATTTGGGTTGAAGATGTCGCAAGACATTTTCCAAGCGCAGATTGACCAAATCATCAAAGGACTCAAATGTGTCGTTGGCATCGCTGACAAAATTGTTGTCTTTGGCAGCATGCAGAAAGAACACAACCATAACTTGAGGAAACTCTTAACTCGATGCCAGGAGCATGGACTAAAGTTAAACCCTGAAAAGTGCAGGAGCAGCCAGAAGGAAGTCATCATCGATCAAATTTTACGGCATAATCTGTGGCGCAGAAGACGTTGAGCCTGATCCTAAAAAAGTATCAGCTCTTCAACAAATGTCAGCCCCGACCAGTGCGCAGGAGTTGCTGTCATTTCTCAGATTAGCCACTTGCATGGGATCATTCATCAAGAACCTAAGCAGCATGGCTACCCCTCTGCGTGAGCTAACCAAGAAAGACACACAGTTTTGCTGGTCGTCAGAACATGACGGAGCATTTGATCAGATCAAAACAGCTGTGAGTGAGCACACTATCCTGTCTTATTTTGATCCTTCGCAGCTGATCATACTGCAAGTTGATACTTCTATGAAAGGCCTCGGTGCTGCACTAATGCAAAATGGGAAACCTGTAGTGTATACTAGCAAGGTGCTAACACCTACAGAGATGAGGTATGCAAATATTGAACGTGAAATGCTAGCGGTGGTTTATGGATGTGAGCAATTTCACAATTCCCATTTTGTGCATTCCTTCATTGTTGAATCTGATCACAAACCACTTGCTGCAATTCACTTGAAACATCTAAGTGTTGCACCATCGCGTCTACGCAGATTATTACTACAACTGCAGATGTATGACTTGTCAATTAAATACACACCTGGGAGATTCCAATTGCAGACACATTATCACGGACGTCTGCAAAAGATGAGGGTGACATTGACGATCCTCAAATCATCATCAATGAAGTGAGCAGCCAGTTTAGCTCACAAATGTTGGATAGGATCTGAGCAGCAACTGGTGAGGATGCAGAGCTCTTAGTGCTGAAGGAGATCATCTATGTTGGATGGCCTAAAGCATGATCTGAAGTACACTCTTCTCTTTTGCCCTACTGGAACTCTCATGACGAGTTGACAATTGACAACGGGCAGTTTGCCCAACAATCATTTCTTAGTTGCATGCAGCTCACCAAGGCATAGAGAAGACAAAGCTTCATGCCAGAACCGCAATGTATTGGCCTGGCATTTATGACAACATTGAGTCAATGATCAAGGGTTGTGAGATCTGCCAGGAGTTTCAAAGCAGTCAAACCAGAGAACTGATGATCCCATCTGATGTCCCACCGTGACCATGGCACACTGTTGGCACAGATCTTTTCCGCTGCAATGGGCACGACTATCTTCTTGTCAGTGATTATTATTCCAAACTTCCCTTTCTTCGTCGACTACCAAAGGCTTGCATAAGTGGAGCAGTTATCACCTCTATGAAACAGATTTTCAGTGAGCAAGGTATTCCACCCATTGTCTGGTCTGACAATGGTGCACAATACAGCAGTTGTGAATTTCGTGATTTTGCATTTGAGTATGGATTCTCACACATTACATCATACCCACACTATCCTTGCAGTAATGGATTCATTGAGAGCCAGGTAAAGATTGTGAAAAGAATGATGGAAAAGTGCAACAAAGACCCATATCTGGCTATGTTATGTCTACGCTCAACCCCTTTGGACTGCAAGTTACAGTCACCTGCGGAGCTTCTGCAAGGCTGTGTCTTCCATGATACTCTTCCCAAGATTTCACAAAGAGGAGACGAAGAAACACTAGATCACTTGCAAAAATGCCAAGAGCAGCAGAAGGAGATGTATGACAAGCATACAAAACATTTACCACAACTAGTCCCTGGACAACATGTGACTGTCAAACACCCAACATCTGGCATTTGGCAACTGGCAGTAGTCAAGGACACATGCGAAGAACCTCGTTCATATGCCATCACAACAGACACTGGAGCAGAGATTTGCCAAAATCTCTCCCAAATACAAGACAGCCAGAGGGCTGATGAACCTAAAGACAATTTGAAGCATGATGAAGAAGGCCTCACAACCAGGAGCAGACGTCTAGTAAAACAACCTGAACACCTTAATTTGTAGTCTGCATTGCTTGTATTAAGAACAGTTATTGTTTTTTTAAAATACATTTCCCTTTAGTTTTCTTTCAACTTTAATATTTTAACCTGCTATTGTTTGGAGTGAAGGGAATGTTGTGGTCGGTGCCAGCAGTCATTGCTAGGCAACTGTCGCTAGCTGGCCATGTTGTAATCTCTTGAGCATGCTCCTAATTGTTTTTTTGTACTTGGTCAGCTTCTTGGGTTTGTTCTTTTTGACACATGTAGACACTCAATGAAATATTGTTGGTCTACAATAAAATACCTGTTGGTGTCCAGTGAGCTACAACTTTAGGAAATACAATACTAAGCAGCTACCAGGGTCGTAACTGTGGGATTAACAATACATCTGTGATAAATGTTTTCCAAGGCCTGACACACTGGTTTTGTGTTTAGAGAAAGTTTTGCAAGTCAGTTCAGACTATGTTTTCGTTATGAAGCAACATTGTGGGCTTCACTAGATCTGGAAGTCCGTTGAGTTCACAGCAACCAATAGCCCGTAGGGTTGCTTTAGAGTTTTGCTACCCAGCTGCAAAGGTGAAAGTGTTCTTTTTAACTTCAAAAGTTACATGATGCACATTGCTCCTATTGCTTTCTGTTTTAAGCAGTATTTTAGGGAGGTTAATTATGCATACAGGTGCAACATGTATGTGTAGGCTATACATGTGTATGGCCAGATGTGAAGTTTTGCAGTAACCCAGTAACCCAGTAACCCAATCTGTTTATCTTCAACATCCTTTGGTTTTCACAAGAGAAGTGGCGGCTTCAGAGTTGATGGGGAATGCATTGTCAAAATGCTACAGTGGTCATATCCAAATGAAAAAAGGCCCTTTAGGGATACTTTCGTATGGAACTTATTTCCATACTTTGGTGAAGATTATAAAGTTGAAGTGAAGCACACTCCTGGGTGGGTTATTACAAATTATATAACAACACCATCCCAACTCACCAGCCATAAGAAAGAAGCACTGATACTGGACAAGAGGAAAGGAACCCCAGTTGTGCTATGCAAATTTTTTTCTTTCCTCTGGTCCATTATCAGCGCTTCTTTATACATGGATAGTCAGTGAGTTAGGACAGTATTGTCAGAGTATGAAGTATATGTACAGAACGCCATTTGAAATATTAACTAAGCTTACTTTACAGTGGGCAATGGTTGCTGTTGTGAGTGGGTACAAGCCATAAACAATCTCTGACTGTCTTTTCATTTGTTGATATGCAGCAGAGGCACACGTCTGCACAACTGTATGAAGAATGTTGGTCTGCGTCAGTATGCTTTCAACAGCTTACAGCTGAAATGTCTGCCTCTGCAATATTGTCCACCAACTGGAACGTACGGCAAGAGAGTTTCTAGTTGACTTCACACAGACAATGTTGTCCACATTTTTTACTTTATTTTTCACATTAGTAATATATATTATACATATTTCAGTCCTTTCACTCGCAAAATAAGACCCTGGCGATAAAATGGTGAACAATTGTTTTTATCAACTCTTGAATTTGACAAATGCCTTATCCAGCAAAACTCAAGTTGAGACCCCAAGTTCTTTTCCGCAAAACTGTTCCTTGACGTCACTTTCTTTGAATGTTTGTTCTTTGACATCACTCTGGTTTAGTTTTGTGTTTCTCAACCTTCATCTGAATGCTTCCACAGTCTTACAGAATATAACATGAAATCATGTCAGCCTTCCTGAGTATGAAGGCAACAAGTTTACTGTCTTTCCAAATTTGAGTGCAAGCAGTTCGGTGTTTGTAAACTTACTGTGGTTCAACCAACAGTTCTTATTCAATGGCAGTCCAGTCACTATTACTGTATCCAATGGCAGTCCAGTCACTATTTCTGTATTCAATGGCAGTATCACTCATTTTTGCATGCTACTGTTTCATCCTTTCACACTTTTCCTCAGATCTATGTACATGTATGTGGCGTGAGTACTGGCTATGTGTATCTTGAGCCCAAGCTAAACGAATGAAAAATAGCAATAGTACAAAATCATTTTCAGTGAAAAGTACAAAATAGTAGTACTGAATGAAAACTATATAGTATCAGTAAAATCTATAAGGCTGGAAATCTGTTTTCTTCCATGCAGCGCTTGAAGAAAACTAATAAAATAACCTATAGCAATCATTTGGAGTGGTATGCTGCAAGCAACTTTGGATAATTCTTCATGTACCCTTTAGGTCAGGTTGGTGGGTTGGTTGAACCAGCCTAAGTTACCATGGTTACATGATGCTTGCATTGAATAGAACAGATTACCTACTCAGTAGACTACACTGTACATGTATTGGATTCATGCACAACTTCTACCAGTAGTAGATCGTGCAGCGCTAGATAACTGACGTCACCTGTGCGAGTTGATCAGCACCTGCATTTCTGCTTGTACAGTTATAAGACACGGTCTTCCATGCCCGAAGATTAATTCCAGACTTCAGTGCAGTTCACTTCAGCCCTTTCTTGTGCGTGTTTCTTGCAGCCCATGGACATCTCTTATGTGGGTCAGCGAAAATTTCCTTGCTAAAGTTGGAGTTTTAATGTCGAGAGGTGTAGAAACCCGCGCACAAACTATTCCTACCTGACGGACTACACGAGTTTATTGAAGTTTCGAAGCAGCATGCAGAGGCCTCGCGAAAGCAACTCGCAGCTAGCGAGAGCCACACCGAGCAGCAGGCCTAGGCTGCTCGAACTCCGCAGCAGCTCCAGGCGCTCACTTTGCAGCAGACTCGACAGCAAGAAATCTTCGCTTCGCAACAAGCTGCCAGCTTCGGAGGAACAGCTCAATAGGCTCGCCGGGAAACAGCTCACCGACCTGTTTCTTTTCAAGTGACAGCAACTACAGCAAGGTCCAAATTCTGTGTAAACCTAAGCTGTAGACCCTCACTGACGAGATCTCTGCCGTTGGTCGTTGGCAAACCTGGTCTTCCCAAACCCCAGCTTCCGCAATATGGCTGAGTGCTAGCGGTACTTTCTGTTCGTGAATTTCGGTCATGGCGTGCTACGCGCCCGCGAAGACTTCAGACCTTTATCAACTTCACAACGGTCCAAAGCAAACGCCGTCGAATCAGCCTCTTCCGCACATGTTTGACTCAGAGCATGAGCTCAACTCTCAACAACAACAGTGAGCACGCAATAAAATCGAGACTGATTAATTTCCCTATACATGTATAAGAGCTATTCACTCGGTGGAAGAACATTTTCGCCCTCTATAGTGCTCAGTTCGAAGAACGTCGTCAGCAAAAAGGTGAGATGTTCAACCACATTTGGTCACCCTCTGTGAGCTTGCTACCGAATTGTAGCAATGCAAGCGTTTGTGAGTATTCAAGTTTGGACACTCGCCTCAAGCTCACGACGCAACCAACCCCACAAACCCGACAATGTCAACACTCGCTCACAGCAGCAACGGTGAACGCCCACCGCCTGCTTGGCAGAAAAATGCTGTGGCGGCTGGCTCCACTAAACACTGACCAGCTGCTACAAGACTTTAATGATGCTCTTCTCGATCCATCTTCTTTTACGGTAGAAGATGTTTTACCGACTATCCGTGGTAAACCCATGGGAGGTCTGTCTTACTGACGACCTATGTCGCTAATCCCTGCTTTCAAACGGCACAGCTCGCACTGTACCGTATCATGCTTGGCGCGCTGACGAAGCTCAGCTCCTGCATCGGGTTCTACAAAGTATCATGGCACCGTTTGACTCCTCCGAGACCACCGACTGGCAACACCCACTGACATTTACCCCGAAAGCCTCGGGCCACCGGGTTTGCGTACACATCACATCCTTCGCCGTGTCAACGAGTACGCCAAACGACCGACTCGATCGTCCGTATCCGCCGCCACAGGACGTGGTATCACAGTTTCCAGGGGATCCCGCTTCTTCACCACCATGGATGCACAAGCTCTCAGGCTATTGGCAAATTCCTCTCGCAGAAGGATCCCAGGCTTGGAGACCTCCCAACTTTCACTAACATTACCGAGCCGATCATTCCTTGACTTGATCAATCAACTCACCAACTTTACATCCGGCACTCAAGCAGGGCCGACTCCATCATCTTCTCAACCTAGCTGCGCCGTGCCGGGCGGTCTTGGTCTGGACTGCACGTCACGATGACACCTTTATCTAGTCTGTCAAGATCGCTCTGGCCAAGAGGGCCAATCCTACATGTAGGTCTGTTCAAACCCAACTCTCCCGACTATGCATCAGACAGACGCAGCTCGCCTGAAAGGTCTAGATATGCCTTTCTTCAGCAGCCTGAGCGCGGTGATCATTGGCACTGGACTAGTGCAATGTGAATTGTCTTTCCTAACAGACTGAGTCCGGACGCTATGCATATTTCAGCTCAAAATGCTCGCCTCACTTTAGCGGCTGTGAGGAAGTTTAAGTCCACCGGTAAAAAAACCCCGCTTTACCCTGTTGTCGACCGTTCGCTGGTTCTTGCTCTCGGAACAACTATTCACATATGTGGTTGAGCTGTCAGAACTCTCGATCATCTACTGATTACAAAAAAAAATGAAAGAACGCACGTCGCTGTTTGCGTTTGAAACGATTTGGCAGCGTGGAAAAGACCATGCCATGCAATCTCATGAGCCTGGGCCTCGTAGCTAGATGACCCTGTCGAAGACCGGCGATCAAATCGCTGAACAAGGCATTCAACTTCACGTACAATGTATACGGTCTTACAAGCTTCTTCTCGAGACTTCCCAATCGGTTTCCGTCAACTCAAGATCAACAGGCTCCGCTATTTGCTCCGACTGGTCCGTTCGTGACGAACTTTCGAACGACTGCGGCGTAGAGAACAACTCGACAAACGGTACGTGCTATAAGCTTAGTCTCTTGGTTTGTTCTGAACTTCGTTTTGGTGTTTTTTCTTGTCTTCGCACAGACGGAGGACCGTTATTTACCAGCCATGACTCCAAGCAACTTCTCACGCGACGGGGTACATCAGGTGTTCACCTCATCACACACTGTCAAATGGTCGCGCCGAATCTAGTATGAAGGTCAAACCAAACGTCTCCCGCTATCGATACATCTCCAACTGGAAATCTTCACTGAGGCAGATGCCTTTACCACTGGGCTGCTTAATATATCAGCTCCGCAAATCACCAGGAGTGTTAGATCGCTCACCAGCGCAGATTCTTGCAGAGTCAGTTGCCCACTTCCTTCGGTTGTTCCCGCCCATCATAGTCGACCGTCATGTACAGCGCTTGCGTCCGCAGGCCTTGAATACACTCTGATGACCTATCAGTGGCAAGTGCGCAAGGAAGCAGCATGCACAGTTGACCGACACTACCACCGGGACGCTAAGCACTCTGACGCCTATCCAACTTCGTATCCACATAGCCATCTCTGGGACAAGTGCGACACAGGCCGTTAGCATTGGAGAAAAACACTTTTCGGGTGAAACCAACGGCACAGCGGACGCGCGAAGTTGCTGAAGCACGTTTTCTTCATCCGTTTGGTTTGATTTATTGAATTTTGAAGGCCCTTACCCAACAGGGTGCGGGAAGGAGCAACCCCAATCGAGGGGTTTTGTAATTTCGGGACCTGGATACGCTGCGGAAGAAATAAAGGAAAGAGAGAGTGGAAAACAATAGAGAAAATAGGAAATAGACAGGATAATTCACCTACGAAAAGTTAGTATGGAGGAGTTATTTTATGCACTGTGCGATAATTTGAATGCCTGCCATTACAATGTGTTTCTAGTGCGTGCTTGAAATCGTGTTTGTTGGCGAATGCCTCGATTCCGAGGCCCCAGTGAGAAGGGACGTCGCTTCCGAAGTTCAGGCGAAGCCGCTAAAGCTACAATGTACCGCCGATTCCTCGCAGCTCCCGTCGTCAACGCCATTACATCCTTCACAGCGACTCTCCTTGTGACTTATTAAATATAGTTCGGTTTGTCTTTTTTTCTTTTGCAGTCTCCCGAATGTGCAGGCACGCTTGACGTTGTAATGTACTTCTCTGCAGACCTAACTATAATAATTATTATAGTAGATTGTCACACGTACATTGGCAATGCTACATACCGGTAACTGATGTCAGCTGTGCTTGACTGCCACGAGCATTTCTGCTTGTACATACTGTATAAGACACGGTTTTCCAAGCCCGAAGAGTAACTGATTCCGGAGGACTTCAGCCCTATCTTGTGTGCGTTTCTTGCAAGCGCATGTGCATCTCTAGGTCTTAGAACTACTATTGAAGTATCCATCACACACGGCCGTAAAGGAGTTACAGCCCCGCATGTACCTCAGGCTGCTTCTGGCACATGTACAAGTATATCTCACGAGCATGATTTCCGGTTGCTGTCATGCTGTAACTAGTATAAACTATAAACCTTAAACAGCACTGCCATTGCGGTCTCAGTCAATCACTTTCAAATACACAAAAAAAGCAGAATATCAGTGTAGCCATGGTAATAATCACTGATTACACAGTTGAGGTCATCACTGGTTCAGGAAGTAGAGTAGTAGTGTAACAAGTGAAAAAATACTATGCTGGAAAAGAGTATGGTTGACCATAGGATGTTCAAATGGAAATGTGTATGTACTAGGAGTGCACAGTCTAATCTAAATTTGGAGGTGGGTGATGTAAATTTAAGTTTTGGTCATCATTGTATATGGTAAATAGTCACTGTTGGGTGGTGTTAAATGCTTGTCAACTAAAAAGGTACACCCATTCTCAATCACAAATTTTAATGTTATTTTTGAAGAGGAAATTCATATGAGGTTAAAAGAAGTGAGATGTTTTATTTTACTGCTGTTTACAGTCTCCTGGCTTGTCTTGCACAATACTGTCATCTGCCCAATCTCCAAGTTTTTCATACAGCGACCGTCGTTTCAAGACCTGGGGACGTTGGCAGCTTGTGCTCTCCTTGTTCTTCTTCCCTTCCATCTGTTCAGCGTCTGCCTGTACGTCTGCTGTACCTTCACAAACTGAACAACAAGTCCCCATCAGAAAACTCTAACAAGTCCCCATCAGAAACTCTGAAGTGTCCATCAGAAAACTCTAACAAGTCTCCATGAGAAAACTCTTAACAAGTCCCCATCAGAAAAATCTAACAAGTCCCAATCAGAAAACTCCAACAAGTTCCCATCAAAAACTATTTACAAACTGAACAACAAGTCCCCAACAAAAAATTATTCAGCAACAACTTAACCTTTTCTTGTCGTTTTGTACAACATGGCTTGAAAGTGATGATGTTAAATGTTGGCAATGTACCAAACTTGGTTCTAAACAACAATGGTGTCCTCTTGACTCTATTGCCAGTATATTGGTTCACCTCTTCCTCTGTTTGTTTTGTTTTTTTTTCTATTTGGAGCTCTTTATCTTTCTCTGTCCCTATCATTCTTTTTTTCTTTCTCTTGCTGTCTCTGTTTCTCACTGTCTTGTTCTCCAGCTCTCTCAGAGTCAGTATTTCTCTCTCCTGCCTTGAAAAGGCAAAAGTAACTCTTGATAAGGAGAGGGACGTTCGGCCTTTTTAGGATTGAGTAGCCGTTGCAGCCATCAATATGTGCACAGATAACAAGTGCAATCTTTTTCCCTGGGTTTCAATATGATGCCGACCAACCATGGCACATATCAAGAACCACAGGTTGTTTGTATGTGATCAAAAGGAAGACCGCTGCGAAATTGGAGATATGAAAACTGATTGAAAACAGCTCATCGATATATAGCCTAAGAGAGCTAGACAGCAAATTTCTTATCACTTTCCCATTTTCTACTTGATGGGGTGCAAAGGAGGCTGATCCATTGTCTTTTAAAAGGTCTTCTTTGTATAACAGATCGAGAATGACAGGTGCAAGGTTATTTTTAAAGTCTGAAGGTCAGGTGCAGCTGGCTGTGAGAAGCCAAAACAGAAACCACTGAACAGGATACTTTCCACTAGAAAACACAGGAGGTTCTCAAGCCTTACAGCAAAAAGAACGCTGATAAATTACAAAAAAAAAGAAACAGAATCGTATATGGCACTGCTGTGACTAGCACTACTTGGGAGAGTGAAAACATTTCTTGACGGTATGAGTTCTAGGTTGGTGGCCTACGTATTGCCTATTGGAGCACTAGTAACGGAATGTCTAAGGTCCCAAGAGTCATGGAATTTCCGGTCACTTAGCCGAAGTTTCCCTTTCACTTGATGAAAACAAACCTCTGTCATTCATTGTGTAACTAGAGAGGATTTTTTCACCTTTGAACAAGAACGACTGACCCACTGACATGCTGAAAATTGTCAGTTTTTTCACTGTGCCAGACACGCTTCAGATCTCCCCCCCCCCCCCCCAAAAAAAGCGAAATTTAGAAGTGGCCCGTAAAGCACTCCTCATCAGCCACACATCTCAGAAAGCAATATCCAAAGGAAAGAGAGACGAACAGATAGTCAAAACTTTGTAAAACCCTGCCAGCTTCGTTAAATTCTCGAAGTCTCACCAAAAGAACCAGGGAGGAAAAAAGAAGTACCAGAGAGAGAGAGAGAGAGAGAGAGAGAGAGAGAGAGAGAGAGAGAGAGAGAGAGAGAGAGAGAGAGAGAGCGAGGGAGGGAGGAGGGAGGGAGAGAGAGAGAGAGAGAGAGAAAGCAGCCACGCTAAAGCAACCATGAGGACCAGCAAATGTGATGCAATGAGATTAAATAGCCACCACATTGAGTAAGGGGGGGGGGGGGGTGGGCGGCCCTTAACACCACGCTAAGGAATGAAGCA
>JAOWAW010113589.1:0-13381 GCA_028565695.1 Nicola tetela
CCTCCTACCGAACTCTAACACTAGCCGTTTTACAAATTCATACTTCTTCCGCTCTTCTCTCCTCTGGAATTCCCTTCTTCACTCCATTCAATCACTTAAGAGTTCTCACCTGTTCAAAGCAGCTCTAGGACAGCATTGGCAAGCATTCAAGTTTAACGCTTTCACTAATATTCCCATCCAGTAATGGTAACTGCCGAAGCATTCAACTATTGCTTGTACATAATGCTTCCCTTTATAATCTTGTTCTTCAGTGGAGACCACCTCGATTAGGGAAATTTTTCCCTATTGGGGAATCCATAAATATTAATAATAATAATACCAATACCCGCTCAGCGGTGGCGGTTCCTTTGTGCAATGTGTCTACATCATGGCCTACTACATCACTAATACCGTATTTCTTCGAATAATAGCCGCGGCGAGTATTCGACGTCCCAAATCAATTCGGTACAGTAGGTCTGTGAGAGCATTGAAACAAGATTTGCAGTAGATTGGACTAGTACAGACGATTACGTCTACGGAGTTGCGTGGAGTGCGCCCAGATTCCTTGGCAGTGGATAGTGCTTTTGTGCTTGTAATCTACCTACCTAATTATCTTCGCCGGAGCCCGCTAGCAACCCTTGTTCGTTTCACTTTCAAATAAACGCTGCCGTCGATTAATCGCCGCACTATCCCCGTAAATTTCAGTAGTCACTGCGGCAATCATTCGAAGAAATACGGTTATTATAAAAAATTTAATGGAGGATACGAAACCTGTACAGTTACGGTGCCACTGGTATCAGTTTCCTTGGAACGCTCCTTCCGTTTTTTTTTCTGCCACTTGTGGCCTCTGTGTAGACCAAAGCTCTGGATTTGTAGGAATTATTTTGTCTCAGGGTGGAAGTCCCCCGATCCCCGACATCCAACGCTTGTTTTCTCTCCGACAACTAGCTATAAGGGATAAGTACAGTAACCTTGTACGCCGAAGAACACAGTTGGTCCGGTGGCAGGTTGGAAATGTTCTAAAAATGGGAACCGGCTACAGGTTATGTTCTTAAGCTCAACGATTCATAACATTATGTATATTTGCGTGATATTGAAGTCAATCCTTGATGTTATTAATCTAGGCTGGAATGTTAACGTTCTTAATATTTGAGGAAGCCTTTGAACTCTTCAGCTGAATGTTCCTCGTCGTAGACTACGAGCTTTCTGTACGCATCAGTAACGCGGGATCCAGATGCAAACTCTACCACTGAGACTGAGAGAGCAAGCCATCGCTGGAAGCAGCGCTTTCCTAAGCCACGCCCAGTGTCACATGATTTATGGGAATCAATGTCCTCCCATGACAGGTCTAAGGGCTTAGTCAAGTTTTCTTTCCGGTAAGTAGGCCATGTACAATTAAGAATTCTCTCCCACTTATTATTAATTATGTTCGAGTATGACAGTGATCGACTAATGAATGAGACAACTCTTCGCTTCTGTTCGACGTTTTCATTTGCCGATTTTGCCTGTCTTATTGAATAGTAAGCTTACGAACTGCCTCTAGCCCATTGGGTGTGAAGTGATTGCTGGGGTGAAATCGAAGACAAGTCGCTAAGGGCGCCTTATTGCTGACGTTTAGTCTTCAGCTCTACATGTTCATTATAGATCGGCACACTGAATTTCCTTTAGTCGCTGCAGTTGCACAACGACACGGATAACTGAGATTCGAGTTACAGGCAACACGTACCGGCTTAAGCTCAAATAATAGTTCAGTGAACCAGTTGTGTAGGCAACATCTGCGTACGCATGTGTGTCCGTGTGTGGTGTGTATACGCGTGTCTACTGATAGGAGAGTGTGCGTAGTAGACCTACATACCTAACCCCACGTGACTTGAAAATTTAAGTTCAGGTGGTGGATATCTTTTTGTTCCCATTTTCCACAGGATCATTCTCAAGACTCGCCGTGGACGGCTGTGAAACTTTGCGTCTCTCCAGACGACCGGCAAGCCTGGAACTTGAGCTGCCAACTACGCCGCCATGGCAGCTCGGTGACCAGCGTGGGATTTTGGAAGAATGTTCGCCCACTCAATTCAACTGAACGAGTCAAAGTGCGCCCGAATCGCGGGCTGGTGTTTACAAACAGGAAAGAAGACAGAAGGATCTACCACTGTCAGTTCAAAGGCACTGCTTGTCAGGTCCTTAGTCATAGATGCGTGAACATAACCTTCGGCCGCATCCAGAGACCCATGGCCAGAATTCTCCAACAAGGCCGCTCTAATTCCTGCCTGCGACTGGTCGTGGGTGAGAGCGATATCGTCCGGTGCCCTACAGATCGCACGAATCTCATCACGTGGTACAAGAACGAAATGAAGGCATTCGAAAGTGCACCAAAGAGAGAAGAAATGTTTATTCTTAGGAATGTAACACGCACTGATGCAGGTGACTACAACTGCCAGGTGATGGGGACGGTGGCATAACAGGGAGAGTTTCCTTCCACAGGGAAGTGGCTCCAGGTAAGAACTATGACTGATATTTGAAAGGTACGTTACACAACTTGATAATGAACGTTACACAACTTGATAATGAACGTTACACAACTTGATAATGAACTGTAGGATAAGCTGACTATAGAGCAATAATCACCTTGCGTTACAGTGTGTCAAAAAGTGAATTGTCCATGGAACCTCAGCCGTGCTTTGCAATCGCCTTGAATGTTGTGTAAAAGCCTTATAATTGCTCAGTTATAAGCGTTTAACTAATAAAAAAAGGAAATTTTTGATGGTGCAGTGGATCACCTTTGCGATCCACTGCACCATCACGCCATCCTCAAATAAAGAATGGGTTCTGATGTAGTTTCAAGTACAGACCGTCCTGTCTACACAGATCAAAGTCCGGTCCTATGATGGTCGTTGAGTGTTCTCGCTTGCTAGGCAATTTGGTGCCGCAGGTTCAAGTCCGGTCATGACGAACGAAGAGCAAGAATTTCCTCTTCTTTAGTTAGTTACGTTCGTCTTTCTGATCATCTACATCTACGAATTTGTTGAATTGAATTCGTTCCTATGTGTTTGAAAATGTTAAAAATATATCCTATCTTTCCTGAATATTAATCGACTTACAACACGGGTGCGCGCCTCCGTGTTTAATCCTACGGTAAATATTCTATTCATGTATAACTGGAAGAGCCACTAAATTGGGATTCAACGGATTCAATGCTACATTAAATGATGTCAACAAATATTGAGTGAGCCACTTTCACACAAAAGTACTCTCAAAGCAGTTGCCTAGCTGCTGCTCTGTGAATATTTTGCTTTGCGTTTTCCTTTCTGTGAAGCACTGTGGCTCTCCAAGGCTGGACCTCATGGGGTGAACACCTGAACAACAAGTTCTCTCAAAAATATCATTTCTTCCGGTAGTACTTGCTAGTGCGGTTAGGACTAATGACCTCAAAAATGTTGGCAGTAGGTTGGTGATGGCCGTTCAATTACAGTGGCTCAGTTCTCTCTAACTGATGAACGCCGAGCCTATGGAACCTACAAAGCCTTGTGAGATGTCTAACAAGTCTTATCACGATCTTAACCGCTCGACCAATCCGAACTTTCGAAGTTATTGTAATAAATCCTGGGCCTAGCTCAGGTCATTGCATCGGTAAGCTACAATATCATAGTCACTTCGTAGCGTCTCGCTCGGTGGATATTGGATCGTGTCAAGGGAATGTTACAGAGCGTGCCATGAAGCCAGCTTTTTTGAGCTGGTGGATTGGTCAAGTGGTTAAGATCGTAATTTTCATTCGGCTAGGTGCTTGGTTGCCGCACGTTTGAGTCCGTGGTGTGCGCTGCGGCTGGTAAATTAGAGACATTGATTTGTTTAGAAATTGTGTTGTTGAGGGTTTTAGTATTTCTATTTTTTGCTGTTGTTTAGCACCTACTAAAGGAACTACTCCAACATCTTCTCCAGTAATCTCAATGACTGCTCATCAAACAACTACTACACCAAGTTCTGCTCCAAAGTCAACAGGTACGATATTGAAAATGGGGAACCACTTGACAACTGTTTGTTTTGCACAGTTGAGGCATGAAAACTGGGATTGTTGCCTCAACAATGCCAGTTTGGCTGGCCAGATTGAGTGATGGCATGTAGGAATGTTAAGATTGAGCTGCCTATGTTCGTTTGTTGTATTGAACTTTGGCAGTCTTGAATTTTTTCACTTGGTTAAGTTTATAAGCAAAACTAAAATGAACCACCGCCTTCTGACGTTATCGCGGGCGTGGATTGCTTACAGTGGACTTCAATCTGCTAGTGACTTTAAATGCCCTGCTGTAATCACAATCTAAATTGTAGCATGCTCTGCCAATTACCCATCAGCCTTAAAAGAACTGGCTTCATGGTGGGTAATGTGTATGCTAGTTTGTTTCTTAGTATTAATGTGTGGACAATGTGTATGTGTATATGTTTGTGTGGGATTTTGCATGTTTAATTTTGTGGTTATTTGCCCAAAAATATTGGAGGGATGCTTTAAAGGGTGTGTTGTTGGGCTTATCGTTTCCTGTAGTGGCTCTGCTTTAAAATACACCATGTCATCATCTCAGCCAGGCCAATTCTGTACTCTTGTCAAATCTTCCACCTTTGCAAGTTTTGACAGGTTGTTGCATGCACTGTAGAGTAGTGATGTGCTTGGGTAGTCAAGTACCCATGAAATTTTGGGTAATGGGGTAGTTTTTTGGGGAAATTCCCCTATTGGGTATAGTGTGTCGCCAGCCTGCACTGTAGAGGGCAAGGGTATACTTTCTAGAACTTCAACGCATACAGCCGACTGCAGTTTCCCAGAATTGCGCACCGGCATAGGCACTAGCCCTGTACTGAATTACTGTAAACTTCTTTTAAGGGTCCAGGTAACGGTGGCAAGGAGGCTGTATAGTAGTCTGATGTTCTACCTCGATCAGCTCATCGTTCTTCTTTATGTACTTTATTTGGCCAAGATTATTCCCAAACTTATAAAGTTTTAAGATGTCATAGATGTGACAGCTATGGGTTTTAGGAAAGTGGATGACAGAGATCACCACAAAGTGCATTTACTTTGACATTGTCCTTCAGTATACAGCGGCTAGTCCGTGATATTGATGAAGCGCCTTCTTCACGCCAAATATTTGATTGCTGACCTGCAGACAGGCTAATGAAAGTGCTTGCCTTCAGAGGATGTCATTGGAGAAGGCTCATGTCAAAATGCCCTACTGATGCTATTATCTGATGAGCTACCTGTGCTACTTGAGAAATGACACCTGAGACCTGAAGAAAATGCTACCCAACTCACCACTACTGCAGAGAATAGCAGTCCAACTAGCAGAGATAGCTTTACCTCACAGGTTGTCATGAAAAGCGCAAACTGCATTGACCTGCTGACTTTTATACTCCAATCCTAAGAATGACCATCTACAGCAACTTGATCACCAGTGCTTCCTGTGGTCACTGCTTAGATGGGTCTGTCTCAACAAGTTAACTGCATTGAGTCTCTCCCAGGCTGTTAACAGACAGCTGTTTTCTTTTCAAAAGGCTCTAGCTGGGGCTGTAACTCTCAGTGCTATTTTTGTTAGCTATCTAATACAGCACAGACATGCACTCTCCACCTTACCGCCTCATAACCCACCGAGAGCTTTCAAGATCTCCCCACGCTCCACCGAGTTCATTATATATATGTTCCTGGACCTTTACCCTCCTGCAAATATGAACTCTTCTTCACACAGAAAGGGCTAGAAAAAAATGTTTAGCATTTGTACAAACAGAATGTGTTTTGTCCAATATAATAATATATATACTGAACTCGGTGTAGTGCGGGGAGATGTTGAAAGCTCTCAGTGGGTTATGAGGTGGTCAGGTCTTAGGAAATTGGCCAAATGCTAATTTCTTTATCTGTTTGCTGTGTTGTGGTTGGGCTGGGTTTGAATACCTCACAGCAAGTGTATGTTACTAATACAGGTCAACTGCTGAAAAGATGTAATCAAGGGGACCAGGAGAAATTAATTACAGCCTATATCATGTATATTACAGCTGTAACTTTTTTTAATGTTTATGTTTACTCTGATAAGACATAAAATATATAAGCCCTTATCCAATAAGACATAAAATTTCACATGAGAGCTGTTGAATACCTTCTGTCATGCGTGTGGTTGCTGACGATAAATGCCTCATGATGTCGATATTTATGTTATATCAGATTTCATTTGCGCCATGCCATAGGGTAGGGGATCAATCCAAGTGTTTGTAATAGCCGATATAACGTCTTAGTGGGCTATGTTATAACGAGACCGTCAGCCATACAATTTAAATGGTGTTTGATGGGACCCATGGGAAAATTACATAATAGCAGAGGATAACGTTATAGTAGGTGTCATTTAAACAGGAGTTGACTGTACTTCTCTGCGTCTTTTATCATTTTGTTGTGGTTTACAATAAAAGATGCCTGTGTACGTATTTGCAAAGTGTTTGCAGTAGGTTTGATTTTTTGTGTAGTATGTTCAATTCAAGATATCTGTTCTTGCTGGCAAAACATAATACCGAGACGTCTTCTTCAGCACCAGCACACAATTTTGGATTGATGACGTTTTGGCCAGGATTGCCCTGGCCTTCTTCAGGTCAAACAAACAGAAGAAAACAAGGACAGGCTAATATATAGGCAGTGACAACCTGAAGGCGCGCGAAAGTGATGTAGTAAAGAGGCTACACTGGGGTGGTAAAACCGAAGGTAGGCAAGTGAATAGACAGGAAAAGGGAACAAAAGAGAAAGGACGTGCGTGGTATCTGAGGCTAGGGTGCATGAGTTAAAACCTATGGTATGTGTTAAAACCTATGGCATGAAGTGAATAGGTGGATAGCAAGCAAAAGGCAAGATGCACAAGCTGCTTGTACCATTCAATGCTAGACGTAATCATGACAACATTGAGACCTACTATTATCCGGATTTTTAACACCCCTCACTGTAGCTTCTTTACTACATCACTTTTGTGCACCTTCAGGTTGTAACTGCCTATATATTAGCCTGTCTTTGTTTCCCCTGTTCCTTCGACCTGAAGAAGGCCAGGGGAATTGTGGCTGAAATGTACATTGTCAATCCAATATTGTGCGCTGGTGCTGAAGAAGAAGTTTTGGTATTTTCAATTCAAGTCATGCAAAACAAATATCACACAATATGTACGGTTATGTAACACATATAGCACATTGTAAGTATACATACTAGTGTGTACTGGGTCATGTAATTATTCAGTGTGCACTAGTGTATGGTGTACACCTATTTGTATTTCAAAATTAGTCCTCTGGGTATAAGCATTTGTGTGTGTGTGTGTGTGTGTGTGTGTGTGTGTGCGTGCGTGCGTGCATGCATGCGTACGTGTGTGTGTGACTGCACACACCTCACAGATTTACTCTTCAATTAGCACCTACTTGAATTTCAAAGAATGATGTGAAACTGTGTGTCATGGGCTGTATGTTTGAAAGAGGCTCGGAATGTATTGAATTGCTAATAATATTGTCTGTATTCTCTTCATTACTGATGTAAAAATCTTACAGAAACTGACGGTAGTTCTTTACCAAACCCTGCAGTATATGCTGCTCCTGTTGCTTTAGTTGTAGTGGTTGTTTTCTTCATTCTGTACGCTTATTGACGTCATTCCGGTAAGTTTGGCCATTAACAAAGTTGCTACTTACCACAACATTGCTATTTCCAGAGTTGTTTGGAAGAAAGAATCATTATCCTTACTCATTGTCCCTACTCATTTCCACATGGATATAATGTCCTAATGATTGCAGTTTGCTGCTGGCCAGGTTGTTTTAAACAATTATTGACTCGCATTAAGTGTCTATTCTATATGACCCAGTTCTCAATATTGTCTGTTTTCTCTTCATTACTTAGGTAAAAATCCTACTAAAGCTGATGGCAGTTCCAGTAAGTTTGGCTATTAACAGAGTTGCGACTTACCAGAATTGCTATTTTCCAAAGTTGTTTTGAAGATGTGTAGTATTATGAATACTGTTTCCACATAGTTGGTGAATGGGGTTTAAATAGGTGAGTAGGATTTGAATATATTATGTATACGGTTTCCACACAGTTGGAGAATAGGGTTTGAATAGGTGAGTAGAGTTTGAATAGTATGATTACAGTTTACATACACTTCGTGAGTAGCGTTTGCATAGGGCTTGAGTAGGGTCTGAATAGGTGAGTAACGTTTGAATAGGTGAATAGGGTTAGTGTACTATGGTCTATTCATAAGGGTATGTGTCTCTACATTAATTCTGTTGTCATCTTCAGGTCCTGAGGTGACCACTACGTGTATACAAGAAACCAATCCTCCGTGCAGGAAAGACTGAATGTAGGCTGCGGAATGTTGAGACTGTTGTTGAGCTTTCATCGGAAATGGTTCACAGTTAGCAGCTCAACTAACTGGGCCCAACAATCTTGCAATTGCAAGATAACGAGTATTTGTTGCCGGTCTTCCAGGACAGCCATCTTGAAATTTTGCTGGGCTGGGCACACTGTACGAAGTGACAGGAAGAATGCTAAGTCAGCATTCTTTCTGGTGTAGTAGTTTATTTTGGTTTTCATCAATTAGACTGTTTTAGTCCTAGTATTTAACTTTTTTCTGTGTGCGTTTCCAAGCATTCATTTTCACTGAATTCAGGTGGTATTTTGCCTCTCAGCTGTGCTGACTGATTCTTCACAGTTTAACTGTAGGAGAGTACTAAAGGTCTCAACATGCTGTATAATAATTGTCCAGAGAGATACATAACACTGGTGTGGTTGAAGGTTGTCTGTTGATGTAAAGTTCTTGGAATTCCTGACCCTTCATTGTAGTGGTCAGTTGTCCAGTTGATGCCATGGTCAGGAATTAAACAGTGATGTCATAAACCACAAATGTCAAGGACATACAAGACGACAGCATTTAACTACTGCAGTAAGCAACATAGAATATGTGATTGATTCTGGACATGGTTGGAGTTGCCAAGTAGTAGGCATCTCAGTGAGGAACTGAGCAATCTCTAAAATTCTTTCAGTTCAATACCTTGGCTATAAATCACAACAAAAATGAAAAAGGGCAAAATTAGGCAGCAGATCAAGATCAGCATATGGCAGACAAACCAGACACTAACATCAAATCGCACTAACTAAAATGCAGCAGATTAGGCTTCATTACCATTGAACAGAAAAAGCTGCAAAGGGCAAAAGATCATGCCCATATAGTTCCCCTTCCAGTCCAGCCACACCCCAAACCATTCTCTTCACCACACGATGAAGACAAGCCATCAGTCTGTGCCTTTATTGTTCTCAAACTACAATTCCTACCTCGGATAGTCTGAATCACTTTATGTAGCAAGATTTCATACTATACGCTACATGCACTTTGCTCTGATGCACCAGTCAGATTGACAAAGTTAATTGAGCTGAGAAGGGCAGAGGTGGACTAAAGTAAAAGTAAAAAATATTTGGCATATGAAATGACTACCACCTGCTAAATCAGCCAAGGCCAGCAAAGCTGAACTACTCTCAATGCTCTTCTTCCTACCTGCTATAGTATCTAATCACAACATTGGTACAGACAAACAGCATAGAAAGCAATGGTCATACCCAAAAGCTAGCAGTGCAGGCATAAAGAAACAAAAGGCATAGGTTGTGAGTAGACATCCTGGACGTTTCCAGAACTCGTCTCATTCTGTGTTGGTTTTATTGTCAAGATATTGTCTGAGATCAGGGGAGGGTGGAGGGTTTGAAGTAGTCGTCATATGCATACTCACTGATGTTAACACTGGAACATGTTGAGTTGCTGAAGGGGTGGCGTTTTGACAACTTTCAGTACCTTGTGTAACCATCTGAAAGAAGGGCTCCTTGGAAGGATGTGTATGTCGTAAAACTTTCCAGCAATGGTCGGCACGACCTTTCACACTCTTCACACACAGGCTGGTCACTGACCACGTTCCAATGTGATCTTAGTGGACCCTCGAACTAAGCTGTAGATTAGCCAGAAGGACACATTGCTAGAGGCCAGTTAGATTCCTATTTTACTGGAAATGTTGCAGTAGTGCTGGCAATGGTCCTGTACAGTGCCCTTTATCCTTTTTGATAAAAACTTTCTCGGAGTACGTCCCTGTGAGCAAAAGCAAAGCAGAAAGGCATCTTCTTCGCCTTAGGTACATGGCTTAGCTGTTTACCCAAACAATATGTTGCGTTTGAGAGTGTTTGCGTTCACACTGTATCAGCTTAGTATGACCCTTCAAACAGTGCAGTGCAGCAGTGCTTCTAAAATTGCTAACCCACTTCATTGGCACAAAGAGACAAGAAGCCAGGCCAAGTTCTCTCTTTCTTTATCCAGGCTATCTCATCTATGACATTACCTCATACTGTTGACTTGAAATATCTCACTTGTGAGTAATGCTGTGTGATGAGTTTACAGAACGATGCCAGTGACTTATGTTGGCTACTTACTAGCCCTGAGCTGTGTCGGAAACAGAAACTGTTAGCATGTTGAGAGGCTGCTGCTGGGAAAACTACCTACACATTCTGCAGTAGAAAATTAAGGCTTGCACCAACATGTGTCGTCTGTTTAGGATTTTTGGCACTTCACTTCTCTCTTCAAGAGTTATATTTACCCTCCATGAACATGCGAATAATTTCTAGGCAAGGAAAATGGTGTCACTGCTCTAGGCATGAAAGCCAATTCTAAGCTTACTGCCAGAGGTGAGATGACCTGGCAACAAATTTAACTTACCACTTCCAGTTGTTGTGGTGTTATTCAATCTTGTTGTTAACGTTGACAGCGTTGGTGCAGTAGCTTGTGAAGTGTTGGTCTTTGCTAACTAAGTGCTGTCAGTAGCCATCCATGTTGTGTTTGGGGCTGTTGGAGCAGGTGAGATGATGGTGCCACATATGGCACTGTCAAACGCATTGCAGGTATCCTTGGGTAAAAATAGTTCTGCGAAGATGCTGTATCCATGTTTGCCAACTGTAAAGACAGGCGAAGAGAGTGTTCAACACTGTGTGTTAATGTTGGCAGAGCTGCACCATGGACCTCGCACAACATTTCACCTGCGATCGTCACAGTGCATATTTCTACCTAAAGTATTATCGCTTGACTGATGTCATCAAATACACTTTCCACGTGTCATCACGGTTGGCCAGACAAATGCTAACATGGCTTTGAAGCAGGCAAAAAAAAGAAGGAAGTACAAGATGGAAAACATAGAAGTAAATACATGATGGAAATTAGAAATGTTTGTATATTTAAATAGGACGGGGGGGGGGGGGGGGGGGATGGAGCGCCATACAATGGTATTACTGGGTGGGTGTTGAAGAGGTTACTAAGGCATTATCAAGTTGGAGGATCTGGCAAGTGCTTACAACCGAACGACCAGTTTAGGTTTGCAGTGTGACACCAAAATGGCTTTGAACAATCGCTTGTGAAGACACAGTTTTGATTGGAACAGGGGAGTAGAGGAAGGGATTTAGACCTAAGTTGTTAAGACCGAAACAGAACCATCTATGCAAACCTAACAAATCTTATTTCCTCATGTCCTTTGATCATCACCAAGTAAAAAAAAAAACGAGAAAAACGATGGCAGCTATGAAACTAACTTTGTTATAAGGCATTTAACTTACGCATGAAAATACTATAATACTAATTCCATGTATGGTAATTTGAGCAGTTATGAGAGAACGTGCTTTCTGATGACATTTCAGGATGAGCTTGGTAATTGATTGCACTTAGTTGTGTGGTAAACATCAGTAATCACATTCATAGCAGGAAAACGTGCTAACACTGACAGTTCTCGCATTTTCATTTTCCCAAGTACCTGGCTAGGCTTCAAAATGACCTCTTTTTGGAATATTGTTAGCAGTCTCCACGAAATAATCTGTGTTACTAAATTAGAAAGCCAGTCACTGCTTTCGTAAGACATTGCTAGTCAAAATTGAGTCCATCAATCAAGGGGTAACAGAGGGAAACAGACAAGTTATCGCATGTCTCGTGACTGTTTCCATGACACTGACCAATCACCAGCTGAGATGACCAGCACGATATTCTGCGTTACTGCACAGGGTTCACGGAGTCAAAAGTTCCGAGGTTCTGGCGTTCGATTTGTTTACAGCAACAGTTCGACCAAGCCAGCTGGTTCAAGACGCATAAAAAGTATGGGCTCGTTTGCATAAACTGGCTGATCTGTGCCCGTTTCTAACAACAGAGATGAAAGGAACTTCAAAAAAAGTTTTGTTGTCAGTAACCACGATTGCCTAAGCATACGATATGGCTTGATATTTCCCTAGGGGAATATCAAGCCATATTGTCGGCTTTTTTTTCTTTAAGTTGCATGCGATAAACCGGATCCAGCCCGAGGGCCCATGCAGTAGTGGCTGTACCTCGGCCTGCCGTGTGCCCGAGTGCCGTACAGTCGTACTATATGGACCCTCGGGCTGGATCCTATATATACAGCCTTGTTTACGGCAGGTATATCTCCTGCATATATCTATATACGCGTATAATGCTCTCGGTATGGGACTTGATACCGGACACACCATATGTAAGTCACAAAAGAATTTATTTCAAATTGTTTCATTCTCTTCAAACAGGAAAGTGAAGATTTTTAATAATTTGTAGATTATATTTTTGACATAAACAAGTGGCGTCCTCATGGGGCCATCGCAGGTCATCATGGTTTACATATAGCGGATGCCTAATGCCACGCAAAGTCCACTCTGAAGAACTCATTAAAGCTCTACATTGTAAACAGGGTTAGGACTGGGTTGCTACAAGTTGCAACAAAGCTAAGCTGCTTTGGTTGGGAACAAACGAGGTTGTAATTGTGTTTACAGCGACAGAGTTCCTTGAACTCATGCTCATCATGCAGTCTACTATGTAGATCTTGAAGACGCGACTAAAACAAACCTACGTGCACGAAGCGCAGTGTCGGCATGCTGGAAATGTTGCAGTTTGCGGAACCAAATCCACCTGCATGCATTCAATTGCATGAGTCATGTGGCCCTTTCCGTCAAAAGCTAAGAGCTCACAGCAACAGCTGCATATCGAATCAGCGTTGGGCCCGGGGCTCCCTATCGCTATTGATATCAGAGAAAAACAATTTCAAAAGTTCAGCGCACCGACCGATAGGCAAACGACTTGGGGAGAGTCGGCCTGGGCAGAGGTTAGGCTTACCTTGATTTTGCTTTGGTATCCGGTTATCCGGTTAGGCAAAGGAGCAAGCTTGACTAGGGCCTAGGGCGGTACACAACGAATCAAGGAGAGTAGGCCACTGAGAGGCTCAGCTGGCGTCTAGAATTTGTTCCTCTTCCCTTTTCTCACACGGCTTCGGAAAGGTTTTCTCTGGCGATGTATTTCGAAAGGTAGACCTCGGTTCATGGCATACATTAGAAACAGCTGCAGCTGCGCTGCAT
>JAOWAW010113600.1:0-13381 GCA_028565695.1 Nicola tetela
TTACCAACAAAGCCATGATCAACAGTATGCTTATTACCATGCTCTGCAAGCGTCTGTGTGCAGTAAAATCCGCACAATGGACACTGGAACATACAGAAATGCTTAGGTTTGACCTGCTTACACCAATGCCATGTACGATTAGCTGATGTGTGCGTCATTCTACACTGAGCCTTCCAGCCCTTCTTCACCTCTGACTGAGGGTGCAAGTAGCTGTCAGGATCTTCTTTAGAACCTAACAGAATCTGGCACATTCCACCCTCTATACTACAAACCTCCCCACATCTTGGCTTCAGGTGTTCGTTACATGTGTGACGTTTCTTCTGCTCCCCAATCACATGTGTGTGCTCCCGACCACAAGCCTCCCCAAAGCAGCCCTCTTCTGAACATGTGCCAGTGCAGTGCACCTTGTCACACACAAGGCTGGCTGAGTCATGATCATCTAGTCTTGTTTCATGATCTTCGCATGAATACTTGCACCGGTCATTGCAGAGTTCAGCAAATGCCTTGTGAACAGCACATTGCTCTTTACATGGGTGCCTCTCAACACCACAATTGCAACAACCATCATGGCCCAGCTTCTTAGAGCATTCTCCACCAAAATCACAAGTTCCTTGGACAGTTTTGTCCAAATACTCACAGTTGTTATTGCATCTGTGCCAGTCAAATACATGACCATCTGCACAGTAATTCTGTCCATACATGTTTTCATCTTTGATTGGTTCATGGAGGACAGGGAGAGAGCAAATTGCTTTGTTTGCAGCCCTAGACTCCTCCTGGTCTGTGTGATCCGGATGAGGGCACTTTTTTCCACACAAGGCAAACGTTTTCTTGGACTCTTCAGAAGAGCAATCAACAAAACGTTTAGCCAAATTACTTGCATAGTATGCTTCATGTGAGGCGATATCAACTCCATGCTTTTCGTCATGCATAATGCTGCCAAATTTTCCAACAAAGGGACAATCAGATGATCTGCTGCAGGGTGCAGTGTGAAGGTGACCACGTCCTGCTACTTCACAAACCTGTGTACACGTTAGAGCATTTTGCTTTTCTCTTTGTACACGTCTGCCCATGTGGATATCGACACTGGAGCCTTCCACAACAATCAGGCCACCAGAGAGCTTTACACTCCCTTTGCCATGTTTAGTGTTATGAGGAGTAGAGTGGCCGTGATGGAACTTGCAGCAATTGCCACATGTTCTGCATCTTTCATTGCAGTAATGCTTCACTCCATTTTGGCCGGTTTCCACCCAGTCATTGCTGTGGCAGTGAGGGCCCTGGTGTTCATGTTGACCAATAGGAATGACACGAGAGCAGTAATCCCTCAGCTTCGTATCACCAGGAAGTAGTTCATCGTCTGGAGGGGCAAGCTGTCGGCAATTAGCCTCAGGTTCCACTTCACATACCGGCCTTTTATCATGCACATTTGACATTTGACAGACATGAGGCTCCCCACAGTGATGGAGGACAGATTCACCCTCGTGAATTTTATGTACATGATCTTTGCTGTAGCAATCACGTCCACAGTGTTCACAAGTTGATGGGCACTTTGAAAGCGATTTACAGTCATGATCGTGGTCTTTGTGCTCCTCCAGATTAAGCTGGCATTTCTTTCCACAATTTTCAGCTGAGCAGTCATCGCCACACTTGTGAGGCACACCACATGTGCAAGTTAGGTCTTTTGAGTGACCGAGTGGTAAGGTACAAAAGCCATGACATGCTTTGCCTTCACGGAGCTTCAAGCAAGGGTCTCCACACTCATGTTTGTCACAGCAAAAATGGTGAAGAACATTATCAGTGCCAATACGGGTCGGCCACAGATAACCACCAGATGCTTCAGTAACACTAGCATGACCAAGGGTCTCAGTACAGTATTCGACAGCACCATCATCATGCTCACGTGAGCAATATTCAGGGCATCCATCCAGAAAAGCTGATTCTTTAGCTGAGCACGGATCCTCAAACTTTGCTGATTTCCAGAAGTCACTGTGGCAGTGAGGGACAATTCCATCTCTCTTGTGGGTGTGGCCCCGTCCAGCATCCCTGCACACTTCAGCGCAGCTTTTCTGTTCACACCTGAGTTTCGTTTTCTGGTCAGCCAAAAATACTGTGTACAATGATTCAGAGACCATGTGTCCATGATACAACACTTGATGATTCCCAGTGTGGTTATACGATTGTTTGCACATTAGAAAACACATGGGGCAATAGCGGATGCACGTATGCTTATCCTGAGGCACAGAACAGTGGCAATCCACAGTCTTTTGGTGTCTTCTGAACCCTTTGCGACATTTCACACTGCACTGACGCCGAAAGCCATTCTTAGTTTTGAGAAATGGCTTCAATCCTTCACGACCTTCACCAGCTCCTAGTTGGCCGATTTCACACACGCCCTTCACTGTGCACCACTGCAGACAAACATGCTCTTTATCACAGTAGTGTAAAAACATTCCAGGAACTTCAGTTTTGCCATGGATGTGTCCACGGGAACAGAGTTCACTGCACTGCTCATGGTCACACTCTGCAGTGCAATGGTCAAGGCTACAGCTGCAGCCAGATCGATGATGGTTGTCATTGGCATCTTTCATGCACAGCTGGTTGCAGCCTGCTGCAGCAGCACACTTTAGTCCACATATATGCTCTTTTGATTCACACTGACATTTTTCCTCAATGTGCCCAAGAGGAAGGGCACAGTCTGCTGGGCAGCGTTTTCCACCAGCCATGAGAGAGCAGCCCTTTCGATATCGCCCGCATAGGTGTCCTCCACATAGAAATTTATGTCCACGGCATGCACCAAAGTCTTTAAGTTTTGGGGAGACATATCCAGAACCCTTCACTGCCCATGGTGCATACAAGTTGTGATCGACATTTCCAGCACATGAAACCATTTTCCCATTCTTCTTGCAGACAGGGCACATGACTGGACATCCATCAAAAGCGTTTTCCAACGCTGGGTCTGCAAAGTGGGGATTCAGGATCATCCAGAACTCGCTGTGCAGCACGAGATCAAGATCTCGAGAACTCTTAGACTTGTAATGAAGCCTGGTACCTTGCTGTTTCAATTCCGTTGCTGTAGAGAATGCGTAGCGACCTAACTTGTATGCGGGAACAGTTTCCTCTGTGCAGCTACAGCTCATGATGTGCCGATGGCCCATGCCAACAGCAATACACATCTGGTTGCAAGTAGCTTTACCGAGCCACTCTTCACGCTCACCAGAGTACCGAATCACTCGTTTCATCCCTTTGAATTCAGCTATACCATGTGATGAAATCCTACATAAGCCATCATGACCAAATTCCTGTTCACAATAGAAATGGCAGAATTCACATTGTCTGGTGCACGTGTGTTTTCTGCCACAGCTGTGTAGATCCCCATGTGAACGTTTTCCAGGCTGGCGAACTTCTGCACACTGCAATTTCAGGCCATTTGTTCCATCCAGCTTCTTGACCTGAACACCATGTGGCAGTGTATGTGATGTCAGACCACACATGCCTTCTGCTTTACACTCTTCATCACAGGGGTGTGTCTCTCCACAATGGTGGACTTCATCATCAGCAACTTTGTGGAAATGGTTCTTTGTTTCCTGGCATGGCTTTTTGATTTTCAATTCCTTACAAATAGCACACATCATTTGACATGCCTCAGTGCCACAGGAGCATTCATTTTCATTGTGTGTTCTCTCCATGAGCATAATGCACTTCTTGGCACAATTTGTTCCTGCACATTTGTTTCCACAAATATGACTGCCACTCCTGCAGTTGCAGCCACCTGTATGACCGACTCGCAAGTTACACTTGGAATGACAACCATCTTGGTTCAACCACTCACAGGTGTGGCCTAAGTCAGCACATTTGTGATCATTGCACTCAAATGAATGGCCAGCAACTTTACCATCTCGCTCATGGCCAACATAACCTCCATTTTTGATTTCCAGCAGCTGACTTGCTAAAGTAAAGGCTTGGTGGTTTTGTTTACCCCTGCAGTACACCTTAGAATTCTCATGAGCAGAATGTGGACAAACCACATGGCAACCACTAAGAGACGCAGCCAACCCAGACTCCTCGTATGGGTCCTGGAATTTGGAGATTTTCCAGAAGACATCATGACGTACTAGGTGCTCGGAACTGGGCGGATGACGATGCCCGTCCGGAAATGGAAAACAGGGCTTTGGACACTGTACGACATGCTCATGACCACGATCAGCAGTATCACACAGCTGATCACACTTTAAGTCCATGGTATTGTCCATGTCGAGCAGCTTACCACAGGCCTTCTTCACAATTAGCTTGCTGATGTCTGTCACAATGCCATGCTTGGTTTGGTGCTCTCCACTGTGATCAAAATTTAGCATGCAGTACCTGCCACAGTGTGGGCATCTTGCTGAGCAGTTGTGCTCTTTGCCACAGTTACAAGATTTCTTGTGACTGGCTTTTCCAACTGGGTAGACATCCTTGCACTTTAGACGAAATGCCCCGCCATCCAACCTCTTCCATATTCTGTCACCTGGTGGTTCTTCAGAGTTGGAATCTTCAGGGTTCATGACATAACAGAGACCATCAGCTTCACACACTTTAGTGCAAGGGTGTTCTTCACCACAGTGATGAAGCTCTCCATCATCCAGCTCATGTATATGCTGTTTTGTAGCTACACAGCTGTTTGGCTTATGGCAAATCTCGCATGGCTCTGGACAGCCAAGGTCACTGCAGCAGCACTTGTGAGTCCCAGTTTCGACAAATAACGCACAGCTGTTTCCACAGAGGTTATTTTTTGTGCAGGGTTTCCCACACACGTGCTGTCCTGATTTACAGTCACAGCCTTTCTCACCATGACCAAGATGGAGCTTGCATGTATTAGGACAGGTTGCTGAATGCCGGCAATGATATCGCTGAAGCACAGTGCACTCTTGTTCACACAGATGATCTTGACCAGAGCAGACAAAGTGGTGGCCGTGGAGTTGTGGACCATCACGCTCCTGACCAACATACCCAGATTGGCCATCTGGAACAGAGTCAAAATGCTTATGCCACAACTGCCCTGTGCAATGAGAAGCTGCTCCATCATCATGTCGAGGACAGACATGGGGGCACAACATAAAGACGGTCCTGTCTTGGTCTCTGTATGGGTCTTCAAAGCCTAGCATAGCCCAGAAGACAGAGTGCCAGACTTGATTAGCTCTCAGACCTGGTGAATTAGCATGGTATGTCAGAAGGTTCATATCCTTGCTGCCTGGTTGATAGTGAGAGTGGCCTCGTCCTGCTTTAGTGCAAATGTTGTCACAGCGGACTTCTTCACTATCTCCTACTTCTAAGATTTCTGCCCCAAATCCGACAAACAACTTCATGACACGGCTCTCGATAATTCTGCCGTGGTCAACTCTGCACAGTGCTTCTTGGCCAGTCAGCTTTGTGTGCCCATAATCTTTGGTGCAGAAACGTTTACAGTATGGGCACACTCTGTCACACATATGCTGTCTGCCGCAATAACACTCGCCAACCATATTGTGATGTATGGCATCCTTTTGTACTGAATAATGGCATGTCAGTTGAAAGCCATTTATGCCATTCTTCAGTCGAGTTCCGTCAGAGACACTGGTAGAATCAGCTACTAGACACACCCCTGGTTGAAGACAAGGCCTAAGACATTTGTGCACACTGCCACAGAGGTGGGGTGTGTGGTTGGCATCTCCAAATGGCTTGTTACACAGTTCATTGCAATTACCATAATTATTCAGCAGACAGGGCTTACAGCAGAGGTGGTGCTCCCACTTGACATCACAAATACAGGTGCTGTCATTTTCTCCTTCTTTGTTCATGTGGTCCATGCGTTTGGTGCATGTGCCAGATAGAGGGCTGGCAGTGTTCACCTTGCATCCACGAGCACAACGCAGGGAACACTGACGTGTGCACAGGTGACTCTGTCTGCACCAATGCAGCTGGTTTTCATAACCACCATCATGCTGATGCCCAGCTGCTTTCTTGCACACAAGGATCCTCCTGTCTGCCTCACTGCTAGTGTGGCTGATATCACGTCTTTCCCTCCTGCACAATGTGCAATCATGTTCACAGCCATGGCTCTTCTCGGGATCCAAGCAGTCATGTCTTCTGGATGGATCGTGACCTTTTGGAAGAAGGCACCAGTATCGGCAGCCATTGCCTGCCTGACACCGCTGACCACAAAAGTGCCAGTGTTTCCCTAGACGACTGATAAGGCCCTGGCATTTCTCTCTAGTCTCGACACCTGTAAATGGCTGACCAACGATGCTGGCTTGCATCCACGCTGTACATGAGTCCTCTCGATGTTTTGTCAGCAAGTCAAATGCTTGCTGTATGACAGACTTCAGTGTGACTGGTGGGACATCCTTGTGGCTAGCAGACCTCTGTTGTGGCTTGCAGAAGACCTTGGCTGCTTCCAGCATCACCTTGTGAATTGACCCTTGCTGTTGCAGGGTCAGCTGTGGGAAGCGCGTTAGTTTGCCTTTCTTGCTGGCATCCTCTCCATGCAAAAGGCCAAGGATAGTGCCAGCAATAGGATAGACCAGTTCCCCACCGTGTCTCTTTCCAGCTCCGATGTCTAAGCGGATCTTGTGGCCACTGTCACCAGCCAAGTACTGACCGTCAACTTTGCCATCCATCAGGGCATCTATCAACTTTTGCTGGAAGTCTAGCCACGGCTTTTCAGAGATGTGATGCAACTTGAGAACTTCCAGTGGTGGATTTGCCTGCAAGCCTTGGGTTGACATTGTTGCTAAAATCAACTTCAGCATAGTCTGAAAGGCCATCCCAGACTCGTAACTGTAGCCGCATTCCATCATTATCGCCCGTACTGTTCGTGCCGGCTTCTTACTGCAGACTGGCTGGACTGCTCGGAAGTAGTGCTTGATCTCATCACTGAACCTTGTCCATGTCGGCTCTTTACAGATTCGTTGGAAGTGCTTTGAACAGCATCTCCGCTCTCCAGTCGAGTGACATATATGCTCCAAGTTGGCGAATGGCACAACAGGAACCAACACATTGTTGAACAGCTGTACGTCACGCTTTGTCTGGTCTGGCATTAGGTGACCATACACATGCATGCCGTCCAGCAGCATCTGCTTGATTACATCAGTGTCTTCATCTAGCTTTTTGGTCAGGATGACAAAGACGTTTGCGAGCGCAGCAGCAGCCACCATAGCAGCACTCTGATGGGTTCCAGCCATACAGGTAGCTCCAGTGAGCAGAGGTTGCTCACAGCTCAGCAGGATGTAGAGCACTGCATCTGTTGGGCGACAACATATCCACAAGCGAACTTGCTTGGGGTGGTTGTGAGATACCTCATTTTGGCTGGTTGGAAGAGAACACTTCATACCATTGTCTGTACGACTGGGATGCACTGTGATTGGTTTGTGTTCAGTTGCCAATATCAGCGGTGAACAATGCTTGTCATCAGACTGCAGTTCCCCTGATGCAATGGACACTGTCTGCTCTGTACTGGAGCAGCTTGCAGCCTGTGCCACACTCTGGTCTTTTCTTTGGTCATCTGGCCAATTGATCTCTGCAATGATATCTGCCTGCACAGCATTCCCGCTGCTGGATGCTGCATGTCCAATTGCATTCTGGGGTTTTGAATGCTCAATACTGCACTTCAGATCACAGAGAGGTTGGCCATGGGCATACAGTGCAAATGCACTCCCTGTAAGGCTGTTCAGAAACTGAGACGTCTCAGCCTCATCTGCCCCAATGCAGGTGATGACCTGGACAGGACCTTGCCAAGCTGCAAGTGTGTAGCTGAGAGGAGCAGGCAGCTTCACATGACTACCCATGGCTTCCGCAATCCGCTCAGTTACTGGTTTGGCTGAAGACTCTGGTGGTAGCGGCAGTGAACAGTCCACCTGATCTGTGGCACTTTCATCCAAATCTTTATCCATGGCATCAGTAACCATTCTTGTAGCAGCTGCCTCATGTGGGTCAGGAAACACAGAGCATGTTACAGTAGCATTGGTGCAATCTGAGCAAGGAGGGCAGTCAACAGAGCATGAGCACAAGGCAATCGGCACAAACCCACAACTCATCTTTAGCCACCAATCAGGGTCGACCTTATAGCCTCTCACGTCCGGTGGGTCCAGCCTTTTCTGGATAGACATACCCATGGAGATGTCCGGCAGCCCTTGTCTTGCCCGAGCAACTGCTTCATTAGTCGTGGATGTAGTGGCCAAAACAGCAAACTTGCTCTTGGCCTGGATCATACATCGTGCCTCACAGCCCCTGATTCCTTGCCGGTGGTAGACCATAGTCTGGCTGAAAAAATTCAAGGTGACATTGAAGACAAACTGGATATGCAGCATTTTCACACCTCCTTCTCCAGCGGTATCATCACATGGGAAGCATTCGAAAACTCTTCGCAGTTTGTCCAGAAGAGGTGTTGATGCGCTCGTTGTTGTGATGAAATTCTCCCCGAAGCATTGACTGTATGGCAACTTGGGCTCCACTTCTGCCTCAACACAGAACCTGTTTGCCTCAATTCCTGCCTTGTTGTAGAAGATGAGCCACATCGGTGACATCTGCAAAGCAATACGAAGCAATGTGACATGCACCTCAGGGTCATCCATCCAACGCAACCGGACAATGATGTAAATTGTGTCCCCACCATTTGGCAGCAGGCAATAAATACCACTGCTGATGACAGGATGTGCTCGCATTTCACCCTCCAGCTCATCATCAGCAGTGGTGTCATTGGCCATATATTCTGGACTCTGGTTGAGGAGCTTTCCAAACTCGTGTTCTGAGTTTGGAGGCATCACACGTTTTAGCCAAGCAACAATTTCCTCCACTTCACCTGCCAGAACAACTACACCTCGATTTCCCCAACCCTTGAGGCCCTCTGGCAACGACACAGCCACTTGCAAGAGCTTAGCACTTTCGCTAACAACTTCTGGTTCGTCTTCCAAACCCGTCAGTGGAAATTCTGGTGAAGGCTTGGTAATCTTCTCTTGAAACGCCTCAGAGCGAGCTCGATGCCACATGCCAATCTCATAGACCGTCTTGTCCTGAATCCGTATGTCCCAGAGCTTGCCATTGCACCGCCTAGCCACTATAAATGGATGGATTTGCGACCGACCATTGTCACCTGCACAACAACAAAACGTGCAAACAGATCAGGAAGTGTTGTACTAAGCTATGCAGGTTAAGGGTGGCACCTCCTCTTTGAAAACTTTGACGTTCACCAAATTCTCCCAACTTTCAAACCTATCAGTCAAATGGCCATAATGAAAGACATTCCTTTTTCAAAATGCATCTTCAAATTTCTATAAACTCCAGGCTCCAGTATTTTTATATAATGATCCATCTACCTGATTTTTTGGTTTATCAGCTTGGGAAGAAAGAATGACTTTGAAGAGTTCACCCTCATTGTAATGATAAAAGAAACTGAGGACTCTGGGTAAGCACACAAGATCTTTCTTGGAAGAAGACTTTTTGGCGTTCAACGCCCTTATCAGCTCTACAGAATGATGTGAAGATCTGAATTGATGAAAGAAATGATCAGTAGAAGCTCTGGAGTGTAAGGTTATAAGGAGAGCCTAGGGTGAGAGGAGTGCATGGATTGGTTGTGATGGTGTGAATGTGTGGTAGTGACATGTAAGTTTGTGGTGCAAGGGCTAACTAGTGTCAGAGTAAGCTTATGTGGGTACGTGAAATTGTTAGATGGGTGTGCGGTGTGAGAGTAGTGCGAGATGCAGGGTGTGGAATCCAGTTCCCAGGTCTTCTTTGCATCGCTTGAGTGATGGGCTCCTTTCCTTGATTGCCATGGCTTCTTCTACGTGTAGTCACAGTTGGTCCTGGTTGTGGCAAAGCATTGTGAGTCTTATCTTCAGTAGGTTGTGCGGATGTTCTTCTCTGTAGTGTTGGCCAAACACTGACGTCTGGTCGCGTTTTTAGCAGAAAGGACATGCTCTCTAACATGGTAGTGTAGAGTGCAGGTGGTCATTCCGATGAACTCTTTCAAGCAGAGAGGGAGCATGTAGCAGAGTATACGACAGAAGATTTGTGGCAGATCCCCGGGGCTAGACAGGCTTTGTTGCAGCAGGTGTTCCCTCTATGAGTTGTTCAGTCAGTGAATTCCTTGATTGTGCACCCACAAGGGTTCACCAAGTGAGCAGGGATGTTGGGTTTGGTGAGTAATCGCTTCACACTGTAATTGAGTCTGTCAGTGATGGACAGGATTTTTGGCATGAATAGTGTATTCTTCGTCATGCACACTTTTGGTGGCTTGTTGCCCCATGGTTCAATCCAGTTGGACGGGCAGTGGTTGTTTATGAGCATTGATGTTGTAGTTGAGATAGTGTTGTCTCTGTACACGATAGTTGAGGTTTGGATAGCACAATGGAGTTCATTGTTGGCCACAGCCCTCGGATTTTCATCGAGCTTGGATGGTGTGACTTGAAGTGCAGTGTTATACCTTTTTTTGCCGGTTTCATGCTATTTAATTTTGTAAAGTTGGTAAAATTTAAATAATTACTAAATTAATTTGGTTACTGAAGTTTGTACCAAGGGAACCTTGCACATGTGGTTGACATGCCGTACTTTGGGAGAGATTACACATTCAGCTCTCATGTACGTGCCTGCAACTCGCTCAATACTATGTGGTGGCACATTGCAGTTGCATGTGAGTGATGTCACATGCACATACTTAAGAATTTGGCTTGATAATTATTGGCTTATGAAATTTAATCACTTATGAAAGGCAGGAGGCCCTTGCTAATGAAGTATACTCGGCTATGAAAATTTCCAAGGTTACAGTACTACCACTGCATTGATCAGTTCACTTTATGGCTGCAAGTGAGAGCAAAGAAAGCCATTCTTAAGATTCATTGCCTGACAACACATTAAATTGCACTCATTCATTACCTGAGCAGTCTACCTCCTCAGCAAGAGATTTAGCCAACGGCTGATACTTGGTGACTTTCTGCAAGACGCTGAGAAATGTGTAGAAGTCCTGCGGTTGGTCGTTTTGAATTAATGACGTCAGCAGTTCTTCAGCAAGTTCAGGCCGCGTCTTGTCGGCAAGATCATAACGACTGTACTCACTAAACTCAATCAGACCGGATGTCCACAGGTCAGTTCGCAGGATTTTGACGTCAATCTTGTTCTTCAGCTCAGTCAGCTTCCTTTTTACCACCTGTAAGAAAATAAAATGGTAATTTTTTAACAGCAAATAAAGGAAATTTACTTTGCAAATAACAAACCAAATTAAACACTTAGAACTTTCGAGGCTCAATCCTTGTACTGGCTATTTTTGCATAAGATTCAGCAAGGCTTGAGTGGATTCAACGTGTTACAGTACACTCATTGCTTCATCACAGTTATTATGCAACAAACAAAATTTTACTGCACATACTATACACTATTAACCCAGACTCTGTGCACCAAGTGGATTCAGTTGATCTGCAGAGCTCTTGAGTATTCTAATACCCTTTTGGTAGACTGCATGCAGAATTCCACAGTGACCACCCACAATCATCAGAAATAAGTGTGATTATGAGTAGGTATTCCACAAAACAGCAGAAAAGTAAAGAGGGGGCAGAAGGCTCACAGGCTATGCATAACATTAGAATATTTATTGTAACATTATACCAGCTCAAAAACCCTCCTGTGAGTAAAAACTCTTATGACAATCTTATGGTAATCTCCTTCAATATTTGAAGTCTCATGAAATTTCTAAAAACTCACAAATTTTCAGATTTTATTTTGCTTGTGAGCTTTGGTATCATGAATAAATTTCTCATGCAAGTTGTATTTGGTCATCAGCTTCTCAGGAGAAAAATTTTCAATAAATGCTGCATATTGATTTCCAAGATTCATAGTGATATTACCTTCCAGGGGCTGGTTGAAACATCTGCACCTGCACTTGGGTCACCGGCAATGTCATTGTCAGCACTGCTTTCTTCATGCTGATAATCAGTGGAGGCCGACACAGCCTGACCTCCTCCGGCAGTCATCTGTAGTGAAAGGCAAGAAAAGCAATCAGGTTTTTCTTCTTGGCTGGTTGTGAACATCTTTTTTTGCTTTCTCTCATTTCAGAGTTAACTAAACACATTTGTGGTAAAAAAGGTCTTAATAACACCAAACGTTTAGGACAGTATTTCCTTCAGATAAATAACTGTTACCCACAAGTGGCACTCCCTGTTATAAAGTGCCCTGTGAGCTGTCAAAGCTCACAACCCAAACAACAAGCTCACAGCAAGACGAACATGAACCACACTCAACTGCTTATTTTCAGAACTGACCATGTGCTCACTAGCACAGATGATTATCAAAAGAATCAGTCATGTGCAATCAAAATCAACGTGGCACAGTACACATCAACGTGGCACAATACACATTAACTATAGTAACAAAGTAACTTAGCAACACCATAACAACATGTGCTTAAGGTTGTATACCCACGCATAGAGTTCAATCTATAACACTCCCATGAAACAAAACAACACCCCACCAACAGTTAGGCCTCACTGTTAACAGGTGAGAGTGATGTGCACCACGCCCTTCCTGTTTATCTGCAAACAGGAAGAAGGAGAAGACCACAATCAGGGTTATTTAAACATGGAAACCTTGCACAGCAAGAGAGAGAGAGAGAGAGAGTGTGTGTAACTTGAAAATGAAAATATGAAGAACACATCATTGCATGCTGAACTGGTTGTCATGCAGCTGATGCATGCTCAGCAGACTTTATTAAGAGCTCACTATTTTTAGTTTCTCAGCTGAATAGCTGAAGATGAGATAGTCCAATTAGTGAGGAAGAATTACAAACATCATAAGAAAAACGTGCTCTCATGGTCTCACCCTTGAACTCAATCTTCGCGGCTTCTTTTCGCAACTCTTTGGCCAGGGAGTCATACTTCTGTGTCTGTTCTAGCACTGACAGAAACTTGTAAAACTCCCAAGGCCTGTTGGATTGTATGAGTGACTGCAGAAGTTCTGTGACATGGTCGCTATTTGTTCTCGTCTCCAAGGTGTACCGTTGGTATTCTCTAGGTGTAATAAGACCAGCTGACCACATGGCACTACGAAGCAACCTGATGTCAAGCTTATCACTTAGTTCATCTAGCCGATGAAGCACCACCTAAATGTGACAAAAACACAATTTAGCGCTAACTTACTAAAATTTTATTGCTGACCTCAACGAAGAGGCCTGTCTTCATGTTGGCTTGCACATTTGTGTGTACGCATGTGTTTGTTTGTGTCATGTCTGTGTGTGGATGCATACCTGCATGCACTTGTGAGTCAATCTCAAAAGCAGAGTACCAGCAAAAAAGCATATGTACCACAGGCACAGAGAGAGAGAGAGAGAGAGAGAGAGAGAGAGAGAGAGAGAGAGAGAGAGGGAGAGAGAAAGAGAGAGAGAGAGAGA